>LPNX010692326.1:53189-78923 GCA_001517045.1 Pseudotsuga menziesii
GTAAGAGAAACCCCGAGCCACAAATCTTGCCTTATATTTTTCAGTGCTACCGTTTGCAGCATGTTTGATCTTGTAGATCCATTTGGATGTTACAACTAACTTCCTGTCTGGTCTTGGGACAACATCCCAAACATCATTCTTCATGATTGATTAGTATTCTTTGATCATAGCATCCTTCCATTCTTTCCGTTCTACCACTTCTTCATAATGGAAGGTTCTTTATCAATGAAATCACATAGTAATGCTACATACTCGGAGCAGGATTTGGTCCTCTTTCTTTCTCTGTGATTTTCTTTTGGAGCCCCATATATTTCCACACCTTGGATAAGTTCTCATACCTAAGCAGGTTTCCTCTTATGAGGATTCTTCTCGAGAGGTGGATCTACAGGTCTTTGTGGTTCTTCAAATTCTCGATCTTCTTCTTGAGTTTCTTTGTTCATGGTTGTATCATGAATTCTGGGTGCTTTTGCTTCTTCAGGTTCTTCAATAGGTTTCTTTCTAGATTTATTGTAAGCTATGTCTTCATCAAATGTCACATCCCTGCTGATGTCAATATTCTTGTATCCTGGAAAACATATTCTGTAAGGCTTCCAGCTTTCAGAGTATCCCACAAATATACCCTTATTTCCTGAAGGATCTAATTTTGTTCTCTTCTCTTTTGGAATGTGTATGTACAGGATAGCTGAATATTCTGAGATGGCTGACTTCTGGTTTCTTTCCGGAGAAGACTTCTTCAGGAGTCTTGTTCTTGAGTACTCTATGTGGAGTACGGTTATGTACATACATCGCTGTTCTGGCAGCTTCCGCCCAAAGATGCATAGGAAGGTCTTGATCATGAAGCATTGCTCTTGCAGCTTCCATGATATTTCTATTCTTCCTCTCTGCAATCCCATTCTATTGTGGATTATAAGGAGTGGACAACTCCCTCTTAATCCCTGATTCTTTGCATAGCTCTTTGAATTCATTTGAAGTGAATTCTCCACCATTATCTTATCGAAAGGTATTGATCTTCTTTTCAGTGTGGTTCTTGATCAAGGCTTTGAATTCCTTGAACTTGCTGAATACTTCATCTTTGTTCTTCATGAAGTAAACCCATGTCTTCCTAGAAAATTCATCAATAAAAGAAACATAATATGCATACCCTCTTAGTGAGTTTGATGACATAAGACCACATACATTGGAGTGGATGATTTCCAAGATTCCTTTTGCTTTGCTTTCGCTGCTTGGAAATGTCTTCTTTGTATTCTTTCCAAGTGGTAGTGCTCTGTAATGCACATGTGCAAGCCTTCTATGCCAAATTTCACTTGGCTTGATTGTGTTATGGACCAAGGTTTGTTCTGGATGGCCCTTTAATTTGTACAATCCTCCTTCTTGTTCTCCAATCACCACCACATCATCGATAGTCTTTCCTTTGGCCACATGATGACTTGACCATCTATGAATGCAACCCGCATTCCTTTTGCATCTAATGCCGAGATGGAGAGGAGGTTCTTCTTGATTCCTGGCACAAACAATACTTCCTTCATTGTCAGAGACTTTCCAGAGTCTAGCTCATAGGAAGATTCCCCACTACCTTTTATTGGATATTGGTAGTCATCTCCTAGCTTCACCTTGTGAGGTGGTTCATGTTCTAACAGTATCACAAAGGATTCCTTGAATCCTATCATATGTTTGGAAGCCTCTCTTTCTATGAGCCAATCATTGCTTCCATAAGTAATGTTTCCTGCGAGAGCGGAAATCAAAACATATTCATCCTCGCTTGAAGAATCTTCACTTTCATATCTGGTTGTTTTCTTGGATGGTTCATCATCCTCTACAGCATGAGCATGATGTCTTTTTTTGTTGCTCCTTTTTGTTAGTTTTTTTTTCTTAGGACAATTTCTTGCATAATTTCATGCTTCATCACATGTATAACATTGATCCTAGACAAATCTTTTCTAGTGTTATCTTTGTGAGAGTGCTTACCTCTGGAGTGATGAGCTCTTCTTTTTGTTGACTTGGAGTGTACCATGAGAGATTGATCTTCACTTCCCATCTTTTCTTCTCGAGCTGCTATCCGAGCTTCTTCTTGAGAGAACTCTTCCCATAGTCTGCTAAACTTGACTAACTTCTTTCTAGCACATATCCCTTGGATGAAAGAATCCCATGACCTAGGAAGGCCATTCAAGGTAGTCATCACAATCTCTGCATTTTCCACTTCTTCATCTACTGTTTCTAGTTGTTCCTTGATATGAGAAACTCTTGTGAAGTAAGACTGGATTGTTTTTGCATTTTGAATCTTCACATTCTTTAGTTGGTTTCTCAGAGTCATCTTCTGATTTATGTTCTTCCCTTCAAACAATTTGGTTAGGGCATCAAACATAGCTTTAGGTGTCTTTAGGGAGGACACCTGTGGTATGAGATGATCCTTGATAGAATAAGCAATGATTCTCTTTTCCATAACCAACTTCTTCTTATGCAAGGTCCTAGCCTCATCTCCCTCTGGAACTGGAACCTCCTCATGGATGTAGGAGTCTAACTCATTCTCTTCTAGGACCAGGGAGATCCTATACTTCTAGGCTCGGAAGTTATCAGCTCCCTCAAGCTTTTCATCAAGCTTGGTATGATGAGACATCTTAACTGAGAACCTCAAATGGAAATAAAAAATATTTTAGATCTTACCAGATCAAGATGCTGGATTTGAATTTTGAGCTGAAATCCTGTAGAGCTGGTTCAGGAGCAAATTAGGGTTTTGCTTTTCCGGAGTTCTGTCCAACCAAATGCTTTGAAATTGATCCATAACTTCAATTTTGGGGAGGATATCAATCCAGGCCTAGGCTCACTGAAAAAATCCTCTTTTGTGAAAAGCCCTAATTTCTGGCAGTTGTGTCGAGTCCAAAACTGAAAAACCTCAGAATTGGATTCTGCTTCGACAGAAAGATGCGCCCTAAGGAGGAGAGTTATTCCACCTTACTTTTACTAAAAATATGTGGAGAGAGATTCACAAAGTAGGAATCCCTAGTTCCCACAGCTGCACAATGTCTTCTTCTCAGATTAGCTTTGATACCATGTTAGATTTTTCAACATTCAAGCTAGCATTATGTTAGGATATTTAACTGAGAGAACAACAAGTACAACAATCAAACACAAGAGACAACGAACATAGTGTTTTTCCATGGGGAAACCATAAATGGAGAAAACCCCACAAATTCCTTAGAGATAGAATCAACCCAAAAGGTAAAACCCCAAAACAGTAAGATGATCTTCCGACAGCAGTAACCTTCTTCTTGTCTAACCCCAGTGTCTTCTCCTTCCTCAACTATGCACTACACTCGAGTGTGTTTGTGATGTGTTCTAAATAGAGAGTCCAACTCTCTATTTATACTAATCCCGACATGACTAAAACCCTACTAGGGCTGACCTCTCTAGGAGAGTCTAATAACCCTCGTTCCCCAGAACTGTGGGGAATTTAACCCTTAGACAATAGGAGGGTTACCCACAATGACTTGACATGACTTTCTTATATTATAGATCTTCCCGATCGAAACATCAGGGCATGACATGACATGATAACATCCCAGAATAAACATCGGGTTACAATAGATAAGAAATACAAGTGTATACATTCCGAAGTTACAATTACATTAACACTCTGTATCATCTGGATCATCACTAGATCATCATCAAAGCTAGATCATTACAAGATCATCATCAAAATAGGATCATCACTGGATCATCATCACTGCTTTCGCTATCTCAATCAAATGGTGCTATCTATTCATTCTTCTTGTCACAGGAAGTTCTACAGAGCCAACCCTTTTTCATGCTAGTTGTAGGCCTAGCCTCCATGAAGGTATTCTTTAGCACTTATATCTAACCCTAAGTCAAAATGGCCCTCCCAGCACTTACATCTAACCATGAGAGGAACACATCCAACACCATTTCAGAAAGGCACACCCAACACTCACATCTGACTATGAGAGGAACCAATCCAGTCATATATGTCAGAAAGGCCCAGCACTCACATCCAGTGGCATGATAGGACACACCATCTATCATCCATGGAAAGGCTCAACACTTACATCTGCTGGCATAGCAGGACACCCCATCTACTATCCATAGAAAGGCACAGCACTTACATTCTCTGACATAGCAAGACACACCATCTACTATCCAAGGAAGGGATCAACACTTATATTCGACCATGTGAGAAACCAATCCATCCTATATATCAAAAGGGCTCTACACTTACATTCGACCATGCAAGGAACCAATCCAACCTACATGTCGAAAGGGATCTGCACTTACACTTGACCATGCAAGGAACCAATCCATTCTACATGTCGAAAGGGCTCTGCCATTAAATTCAACTATGTGAGGAACCAAACCAGCTTACATGTTGAAAGGGCTCTCAGCCCCAGGATAAGGATTCCTGGTAACTGACTAGGTGCCCCATTCTCCCAGAGAATGGCATCCCGCACTTATATCTGATCATGTGGGAACAAATCCCTCAATCACATCAGAATGGCCCTGCACTTATATCTGATCATGTAAGAACACATCCCACAGTCATATCAGAATGGCCCTCAGCCTTGGGCTGAGTATTCCTGGTAACTGACCAGGTGCCTCCATTCAGAGAATGACATTCAACACTTATCTCTAATCATGTAGGAACCAATCCTACAATCACATCAGAATGGCTCAGCAATCATATTTGACATGGAAGGAACCAATCCTCTCACCATGACAGAATTGCTTAGCCCTTACATCTGACCATGGAAGGAACCAATCCTCTCACCATGTCAAAATGGCTCACAGACTCATCACTTCCCCTTGGAGGGAGCCTCGATACGGATAACACCAAGCTTCTCCCTGAAGTACTCAAACTTCACTCTGGCAAATGGCTTCATTTACACATCAGCTATCTGTTCGTCCATCACAACATACTGGATATTCACTACTCCTCTCTGCACTATATCCCTGATATAGTGATATTTGATCTCGATATGCTTCGACTTGTCATGGAACACCGTGTTCTCAGACAACTTCACACAACTCTAGTTGTCACAATATATACAAGTAGCATCCAACTGGAGATCAAATAAATTAGATAGTAGCTTCCTCAACCATACTGCCTCACAACTAGCTGAACAAGCTGCAACATACTCTACTTTAGTTGTACTCAGTGCAACACAGGACTACTTCCTGCTAAACCAAGATCTCACACCTGATCCCATACTAAAGTAGCACCTCGAAGTGCTCTTCTTATCAAAGGCACTGCCTGCCCAATCCGAATCCACATAACCCTCCACATTAATGTTCTAATTCACCTCATACTTGAGCCCATAATCAACTGTACCCTTCAAGTACCTCAAAGCATGATTTACAATCATCATGTGAACATGTCTCAATGTGTTCACAACAAAGCAAATATCTGGTCTCCTATTCGTTAGGTACATCAAGGAACAAATCATCTGACGATACATCATGGCATCAACTATCTCTAATGAAGCATCACTCAATAGCTTCATGTTTGATGCCATAGGTGTGGTCATGGCCTTGCAGTCCATCATCCTAAACCTCGTCAAGATATCTACTACATACTTCCCTTGTCCCAAGGAGATTCCCTCTGCATTCTGCCACACCTTCATGCCTAGAAAATAATGCATCATACCCAAGTCTTTCATCTCAAGCTCGGCAGCAAGTATCCTTCTTGCAACTTTAATGAGTTCCTCTTTTTTGTCAGGAACAAGTCATTGGCATATAACAAGAGCATCACTGGTCTTCTGCCTTCAAACTTGAAGCAAAGGTTGGAATCCACTTTAATCTCAATAAAGACTAGAGTCATCAGTAAGCTGTCCATCCTGTTGTATCATGTCAAACCTCAAGATCTTCTGTAGTCGCTCCCTCTTAAGTAGAGCATCATTCTTCCTTTGTCTTTCATACTCTATGCACTGAAACATTCTGTACCGGAGTGACAAGTAGTTTCCTCTGCTACTAATATTCTATGTATCCATTTAGGGTCACTGAATACCAAGATCCTTTATCTTTAATCTTTTCAAAAGTTCTTCTCGTACCCATCTGTGAGCTTGTCATCTTCTTCAAGCTCCTCATGTATGTATTATCCCATGGGTGTCTTCTGAGCTCATTCAAGGTCTTATTTAATTTGCACACATGAGTCTTCCTGTCATGTGCCTTAACTCCCACTAGATGAAAATGTCTTTTCATAGTCTATGCCTTCTTTTCGTGAGAATCCTCGTGCTACGAATCCTGCCCATAATGTTGCCATCTAATGCATGCTGGATCTTGTAGATCCATATGGAAGATACTACGGACTTCCCTTCAGATCTCGATGTCGCATCCTAGACATCATTCTTCTTGAATTGGTATTCCCTGTATTCTTGGATGCTTCTTCATAACTGGAAGGTTCTACATCAATGATGTCGTTTCATTCGTCATATTATTCTTCGTCTTGAGCTGTAGTCACTTGTTATTTGGAACAAGTCTCATCCTACTTTTCTTATATGCAATTGTACATGATCTTTCCTACAAGTCAAATGCACCAGTTGTATGATTAGAACATTTCATAATGCATATTCATAATGTTAATTTCTTATGCATAAATATATGATCATGCAACTATCTTAGCCAATACAACATTCATTCATATCTCACGGAAAATTTCTAGATGCCTTCCATCTCAACCAGGACAACATTGAGATTGTGCACTAATCCAATATGTCAGCAGAGAGGTTTCATTCTAGATAAGTAGCAATGGAGAGTTGTATAGCACCATGAGCTACTTACCCATCACATGCATATTAGTGGTATACTGTCATTAATGCAAACATTCTATCATGCATAATACATCAACTGAATATAAACAAATGCATGGAAAAACAATATCATGAAATGACAATGGAACACTTATCTTTAATTGTTTAATGGGTAGACTCCTTCTTGAGCCTTCGGCTTCATCATCTTCTTCATTCATCATTTCTTATCCAAATGCTAAGATGGATAATAGTTTCTTCAAGAGTTGATTCCTTCGTATTCCTCATCACTTGAGGGATCTTCTTTGGATGGTGAGAGCTTGATCTTTAGTTGCTCACATATTCTCTTCTCTTATTATGAGTCGAGCTTCTTCTTCTTCCCAGAGTCTGCTGGAAGTAATCACTTCCTTCGGGTACACATTCCTCGCATTAATGAATCCCATGATCCTGGGAGGCCATTCAAGGTGCATATAACCACTTTTGCATTCTCCACTTCTTCTTCTACAGCTACAAGTTGTTATTTGATTTGAGAGACCCTCGTAAAGTATGACTGTATTGTCTCTTCATTCTGGATCTTCACATTCTTCAACTGTTTTCTCAAAGTCATATTTTGATTTATGTTCTTCCCTTCAAATAGCTTGGTTAAGGAATCAAACGTCTCTTTCGATGTCTTTAGGGAAGACACTTGTGGTATAAGGTGATCTGTGATTGAATCAGCAATGATCTCCTTGGCATTGACCAAGTTCTTCTGGTGTAAGGCTTTTAGCCTCATCTCCCTCTGGAACTGGAGCCTCTCTACTTATGTAGGTGTCCAATTCATTTTCTTTAGAGAGATCATATACTTCCATGCTTGGAAGTTGTCAAATTCAACAAGCCGATGTGATAGATCACTTTGAAATGAGAACTTCAAATGAAAATAGCAAAATATTAAATCCTACCGATTTGAGGTGTCCGTCCTCGTTCCGGAGCTGGTTGATCTAGGGTTTGTTAGAGAAACCCTAATTTTCAAAAGTTGGAATCTTTTAGATCTGATTGAATAGAAGGATAGACCTCTTCAATTTGAGCTGTCCAATGTATTCCTTTTCTGAAAATAGTGGAGGGAAGCTCCCGAAACAAGAAGCCCTAGTTTTCCAATTTCTTCTGCAGACATCCCTGATACTATTTTTGCAATAGCACCAAAATTATGGCTCCTCTATGTCTAAAACTTTGCACTGAGGTATAATCGCATGTCCATGTTCCAACACCATAGGTCTCATCAGAATTGGTTTCACCAATTGGGACTTATGATCATTTTCCCAAGGTGACCTGTTTCAGGGTTGTTCAACATAGCGAAGTTGACCGACTGCCATGTGTCACTGTTTCATCTTCAGGGTCTGAAACTTCTACCAAAGAAATTACATTCCGTTCATTTTATGGAACATCTTCAGAAATTTAATTTGGATATTTGTAGCCAAAGATATAGCAATTCTCCCTAGGTGTCCTATTTAGGGATGAATCCTGGAAGAGGCTGGAACCCTAACTTGGAGGGATCATATCTCCTAGAATATAGTGAATCTGAGGCTGAAATTTGGACACAATGTAAATAATAATTTTATCTTCTGAGCCTTCTCTAATCCCTAGATATAGTGAATGTAACAAAACTTATCAGTTTTAGTATTTAGGGTTTTTTGATCTCCGGGTCAAACTAGGGTTTGACTTTCTCGGAGTTACACCCAACCAAAAATATCGACCCAGGTCTCTAAAATTCGATTTTGATGAGGAGATCCATCTTATGCTGGGCTCACTAAAAAATTATTCTTTTGTAAAAAGCCCTAATTTCCTACACCAAAAACAAAAAATGCCCGAAATCGAATTCCGCTTCGACAGAAAGATGCGCCCTTCAATGGAGAGTCAACCTAGCATACTTTTGCTAATGGATTATGGAGAGAGATCCAAAAAGTAAGAAGCCCTAGATTCTGCAGCTGCACAATGTCTTCTTGGTTAGCTCTGATACCATGTTATATTTTTATCATTTAAGAAATATGATCTTAGGATCTTATCTGGGAGAATAACATGCACAACAATAAACACACGAGACAAGAGACACAAAGAATTTTCCTCAGGGAAACCATAAAGGAGAAAACTCCGCAACTTCCTTAGAAATAGAATGATCACCAATGGCAGCAGTAAAACCTAAAAACATAAAAGATGATCTCCATAGCTTGTTCTCTCTCTCACACTTGAGAGAGCTTCTCTTGTCCCACCCATACACCCCAGTGAGTGTGTGTGTGTGTGATAAATAGAGAGGCTCATTCTCTATTTATATTCTTTCGTTCACTTAATGTCCACTCTAACATGTCGACCTCACTTAACAATTACTTACTCAAGTAGACATCTCTAGGAGAGTCTAATAACCCTAGTTCCCCACAACTTGGGACTTTTCCCCTTCAATAAACAAGGAGGGTTAACCTCAACACAATGGTGGGGACTATTTCCCTAACTTGCAATAACTCACCTAGGGCTAAATTCTCTAGGATAGTATAATAACCCTAGGGCCCCACAATTGTAGGGACTTTAACCCTTGATCAATAAGAGGGATACCCACAATGTCTTTACATGACTTTTTTACATTATTGAATCTCCCGATAGGAACATCCGGATATGGAATGACTCAATTACATTACAGATGCTTCCTGGAATAAACATCGAGGTACAATACATAAAATATACAAGTGAATACATTCCGAAGTTACAAATACATCAACATTTGGATCTTATCTCTGCCTCACCCATGATATCCTCAACCATACCTATCCTCCCATGCCTTTAAATATTGGCTCATTCCCCCATGGGAGGGAGGAGGAAGAATTGTGTTGCATACCCACACTCTGCCAAAATAATTCTTGAGCTATTGGAGGCAAGGTGAAGTTAGAGGCAAGGATCCATTGGAAGGAACTCTCAACACCAAGGAATAAAGGTTGTAGTCTCTCCAATCATTTCTAATAAAAAATGTCTTTTCTTTCCCATATTTACTATTTCATGTGTATATATTGCTTGATTCCTTGGTCATAAGCATAGATCTAGTTGATTATATTGTATGCTATCATGTTTTTCTTGTTATCTTCCATATTTTATAGATTCTTTTGTAGTATCAGAGGAGAAAGCTTCAAGGATAGCGAGGACAAATTTTGAGAGAAGTATCATGCCATTTCATTCAAGTGATTAACCGGATCTAGGGGAAGTTTAACATTTGGTGTTTGTATTTTGTTCTAGACTTGTACCATTCAGATCTAGGGAAACAACTCCTATCCGCAAGCATTAGAGGAAATTTGAGGTCTAGAATGGGACTCCTAAGAAAAATAATAAAATAATAGTTATATAATAAAATAATAATTAAAATAATAAAATAATAGTTATTAATTTTGGAGGAAGAATGAAAAAAATACTTTTTGTGTTCGTATTTTCGACATATCTCCCTATTTTTTTAGTCAAATTTTGAGCAGGAGAGCTCATTGGATGCAAAATTTAATTCCACATCCAACGAGTACCCACACTTCATACTTTTGACGGTCCCCGCTACCCCAAAAATAAGGAATACCTAAAAAAAAACGTGATGATGACATCATCATCATGTTTTTTTCAGGTATTCCTTGTTTTTGGGGTAGCTGGGTCTATCAAAAGTATCTAGTGTGGGTACTTGTTGGATGTGGAACTAAATTTCGCATCCAATGAGCTCTCTCGCTTGAAATTTGAGTAAAAACATAGGGAGATATGTCACAAATACGAACAAAAAAAGTAGTTTTCTTTTATGACAAATATGTCAATTCAACCATTATGGTTGACTCATTTTATTGAAATTCTATTGGTTCTTGAATTCCATCTCACAAAATTTATTGTTAGCGCGTTTTCTTATAAGGCCCATTTTAGACCCCAAATTTCCTCTAATGAGGTGCGTATTTTCAGCCTACAAAAGTGGTGACTCCACTGGGGACTACGAATTTTGAATCTTTGGTAAGTTGAAACCTCCACCTTCATTTTCATTTTGTAGATCTATTTTTTCGATTGATATATTTGTAGATCTTCTTTGAAATTGATTGATTTTCCTCTACCAACCCCTAGATATCATGTTGGGTAAGAGCAAGTTTGTGAGCATAGTTCCCCTTTTTGTGTCAAGCTCCTTAAAAAATTAAACAGGTGTCTTTTAGCATAGTTTATTTCTAGTTTTAAGCTCGTTAAAAAACAAAAACTAGCCCTCAAGAAAAGTTTACCTTTTGGTTCCAAGATTGCATAAAAATGAAACCATGTTTCAAGCTTGCATAAAAATGAAACCATTCCCAAGCATAGTTCCCTTTCTGTGTCAAGCTTGTTTAAAAATGAAGTAGATACCCTGAGAATTATTTCAACTGATCTTTGAGCTCATTAAAAATAGTAAGATGGTGTTAAGCTTACTTTTCATTTTTTCGTGCTCTAGTTAAAACATGAAAACTAGTTTGAGCTTACTTTATCGCTTTTTTGTGCTTTGGATTCAAACATGAAAAAGGTTAATAGAGTCCTCTTTAAGCTTCTTTTATACACTCAAAATATGAAAATATTTTCGAGTGAACTTGTCTTCTTCATGCTTGTAAAAGTATTTTTAAGAGTCGTCTCCTTGGTTATAGTTTACCCCTTTTTTGGACCAAGGGGCACTGCTTATGAAAAAGGTATAATCCAGCCAATCATGATTGGAAGAGTTCTCCTGGGCATTATTTTATACTTTTTTGGGCCTCAGAGACTAAATTTATGAAAAAGTCCATTCTAAAGTCTTCTTAGTCAGTTTAGACTCTCTAAACATGAATCAATGGATGAGTTTTCTTTCATCGGACTCATAAAATCAAACAATGGAGGATCCTATTTTGGGAATGAACCCCTCCTTTATCAGGTTCGTGAAATATATGAGAATGGACTTGTCTTCAGATAAGTTACAATGGGTGTTTGTTACCCTCTTTGAACTCATAAAAATGAAAAGAGGCACTCATCAATCATGATGGGGAAATTAAGGGAAGGGAATCATTTCATTTTGCAAATAAAATAGCAGTTGGTAGTCACCTTTGAACAAGGCACTTTTATGCATATCATTCAGTTAATTTTGTATTCAGATGACTTCCAAGTCGATCCACTTTCATGAGTCATGTCAGTCCTTTGAGTCTTTCAAAGAATGCATTGTCCACCACTGCATTATGTCCTGGTATCCATCTGGTTTAGTCAATGTTGCCATGTCTTTTGTCGTGCCACCCAATGTTCAAAGGGAAGTGGAACATTTACCTCTGTAATCAGAACAATGTTTCTGTTAGTACATTTTGAATTATTCCTATGGTTACATCATCTACAACATTCCAGAACTTTGATTTGAGTTTCGTGTCGTCGATGTGGGATTCATCATGGCCCTCCTTCGATGGGACTATTCCTATCGACATGAGATCATCATACATGAATTAGTATTAGAAACAAAAATATAGTACCTTAAGGTATATATGCATTAATGACAGATTCTTTCACTTTTGACATAGGTTCACATCATTGACCTTTGATCGAAAGATTCGACTGAATGTTTGACATCAAACCATCTATTCACATGCAGGATATAGTACTAGGGTACCTTGGGAATCACTGTCATCAATGGTGATCTCCATCACACTTGTTAACGGTTCACATCATTGACCAGTAATCAAGTGGTTTCTACCATGTTCGACATCAAAACATTGTAATCACATGATAGAATCGTACTTTGTGGAAGATGAGACGAAGCCCCTGGGTATTTTTTTAGCACTCATTATTTTCCCCAGGTTTCGATGGAGTATTTTTCATGAGTCTTAGCATGGATCCACATTTGTATGTCCGTGGATGTGCTCATATTTGTGTTTATATGACATAGATCTACATTATATGTCTAGTAGCTATGTCCAAATTTGAGTCTTATTCGCATGGATCTACATTGTATTTTAGTATCCATGACTTTTTTGTATCTCACATGGATCTGCATTGTATTGGTCGGCAGCCATGTTGTGATTCATTTGGGACATGTATCAAAATGTAAAAGGTGCTGCTGAAATTTTGTGATGTTTGAGAAGTTGCAACCATTGGACCTTTTCCTCAGGACTACACCTTCTTCTATCAAAGTATTATTCCTATTGTTTTCCTCTAGCCATCATACTTTGGGGGGCATTCTATTACACCGAAATCTCGTCACCATCATGTTATGAGATAGGTCCTCCTTGGTCTGCTTCAATCCCTTAAAGTTTGTCCCAGAAGAAATTAAAGGTAAAACAATACTCCTCTTATTTTTCCTTGTATTGAGCGGGTAACACTCTTTGTCCATTGACAAAAAGCATTACCTTATTAAAAAATGATCCTTTTACATGTGAAAAGAGTGGTGATACCACTCTTTCCCTTCATTAAAAATGTGTTACCCCCTTAACACCACCTGTTCTCTACATTAAAGGAGTGGTGCTCGAGTTTTCAATGGAAAAAAGGAATCTTCGAGAGGCTTCTTGAAGCTTACCTTTGTGGAGCTTCATCCCTATGGTTTAGGTCCACCTAGAGCTCGATATCCTCCCTTTTTGGATCTTATCTCCACCTCACCCATGATATCCTCAACCATACCTATCCTCCCATGCCTTTAAATACTGGCTCATCCCCCATGGGAGGGAGGAGGAAGAATTGTGTTGCAAACCCACACTCCGCCAAAATAATTCTTGAGCTATTGGAGGCAAGGAGCTATTGGAAGGAATTCTCAACACCAAGGAATAAAGGTTGTAGTCTATCCAATCATTTCTAATAAAAAATGTCTTTTCTTTCCCATATTTAATGTTTCATGTGTATATATTACTTGATTCCTTGGTCACAAGCATATATCTAGTTGATTATATTGTATGATATCATGTTTTTCTTGTTATCTTCCATCTTTTATAGATTCTTCTGTAGTGTCAGAGGAGAAAGCTTCAAGGATAGCAAGGACAATCTTTGAGAGAAGTATCATGGCATTTCATTCAAGTGATTAACCAGATCTAGGGGAAGTTTAACATTTGGTGTTTTTGTTTTATTCTAGACCTGTATCATTCAGATCTAGGGACACAACTCCTGTCCGCAAGAGGTGCGTATTTCTGGCCTACAAATATAGAATAACCATACATATGAAGAATTAAGAAAATATAACAATAATATTTCATTTTCTAAAGAGTGCATAAAAGTTTGTCTCAATAAATAAATGGAAGATGCACAACCTAATGTAAAATTTATAAGGAAAGAATATCGACACAAAGAAGACATTATATAATTCTCCAAAATATGTATTTTCAATTGCAATAAAAATATAAAAACATTTTGTATAAGAAATAAATTTGATAAAGTCACTAATATATAAAATCGATTTTATTTATAAATAATTTAATCACCTTTATTAAATTATCAAGAAAATTAAAAGGGTTAAAAAATGACTTTGAAATATTCATAAAATAAGATAAGTTTCTCTTTATTAAAGTGTATATATGCCATCATTTTGTTTTTAAATGAGGGATAATTTAGCATAATTAAAATCATAATTGAAAGGGAAATAATAATTGTGCCAAAGTTATCCTTGAGAGAAAACATGCATTGGAGAATTTAACAATTTATTTGAAAAACAACTAAATTAAGCCTTCAAAATATGTGTTTTAAGATGTGAACCAAATTGAATAAGAATAATCTTAATCTTGAAAAAGTTCATTCAGATTCTTAAAAAAAAACCACTAAAGTTATGAAGATCTAAATTTTGCAAGACCGTCGAGATGTCATATTGATCACATTTTTGCAAACGGAAGCACAATATCTACTCAAATAAGCTCAAATAAGGACGTGAAAGCATTACTGAACAACCAACAAGCCAAAGAGATCAAATGAAAGAGACAAATAAAATAACTAAATCTCGAATGAACAATCCCATGGAACCAAAGAAAAAATGTCGTGAAATCACCTAACAAACCAAGCATGATCGAATGATAGAAAACTAAAAGCCAAATATTTACAAAAAATTACATGGAGGGGCCTTTATTTGGAAAAATCTAGGGTTTTTTTTGGGGGTGAAAAAAAATGGCGGCATGATGGAAGAACCAGTTATTTATGTATGTTTACTTGAAGATTAAATATATAGGAAAACATAATCAAGGTTTTCTCGAAATATCAAATTTCACAACACATGACTTTATTGTATCAATAGCTAAAGATAATCGAATAACATTAGCATAACCATATGACCTCCACACTCTAATAAGATATCAAGATTAAACTTCCCATCCAATAGACATAAATTACTGAAAGATAAAAATTGTTTTTCTCATTTCTTATCATCATCATCTATTTTTTTTTAATTTTAGAAAACAATAATATTAATTAGATCTTTAATTCAAGACTATTATCCTTGTAGGGTAATGAGATATTGACAACACCATTCACGAGAACTGCCAAAGATAAACAAATAGGCTTGTGATGAGACCTCATGTCCCTTGATCTTATGACCAAGAGCCATCACCCTGGTGATCAGAAATGATGTCATCCCCAACAGGGTTAATGATCATGATTAGGTTGGCTCTATTCTGACACCTCCTATTCTTCAACCAAAGTTTTAAAGAAAAAATTTAAATTAATATTTTGTCTGTTGGATGAGAATAATAAGCTATATAAAACTCCTTAGATAGAATGGAAGGCCTAATGATGGATAATGCTCCTGATTGGAAAAGATTCAGAGAGAAAATATTCTTGGCGGGTTAACTTTCTTAGCTAATGATATCATTTACAAGACAAAATATGAGAATAATAACTAAGAGTTCAAGCAATTGATTAGCTATGTTCGTAAGAAATATTTCAAGGCTAGGAGTCATTCAGTCACAATTAGAACATTTGATAAGGAAAGAAACTCCTTTCCATATTTCCCATTAAAGTTATCAGATTGATTAGTAGATATATATATCAATGCAAAGCAGTGTTCCACCACAGTATTATTTATTTACAACCTCCTTATGTTACAAAAAAAATAGAAAATCAGAAAGATCAAAACATCAAGTTCAAGACTGAAACCAATCAACCAAACAAACTTGAAAGTAAAAAATGAAAAAAAAAATCACTAATTTAACCAAAACACCCAAGAATTATATACATGATAGGACATGATCAAATGAAGATTTCAACCAAAAAGTCTGTAACAAAATTAAAAATAAAAGAAGAATCAAGCATTCACAAAGATCATAAATCTTGAATGGTAAGCAAAGGGTTAATGTCTATAAAAAGTTAAGCTAACCAATGAAGAAGGCAAATGAACTCGAAGTTCTAAAATCAAGATACGGTCATATTCTACTAGATGAGCTATACATAATAATGCAAAAATCAGAAAATCACATGCATAAATTATGACGAAAAATATCCTAATATTAATTTTGTACGTAATATAAAGATACAAAGGATTTAAACTTTTAGTAAAAGGGTCAAATTGAACAAAAAATAGAAACATGAGATGTGAATGTAAAAATTGTTAAATCATTCAATTGTTAAAATTTTGTTCATAGTCTAGGGTTAATTTAATTAATTGATGATATGCTTGAATAAATCAAATCCCTTTATTCATCATTATTTACAAAGGGAAAATGAAAAGGAAGATTCCAAGTTGTGCAGTTTAATGAAAATAATTACAGAAAGAGTGAGCCGCATTCAAAACTAAGAAAAATTATGTATGACTAAAACCTTTTACCATTTACTCTTTTAAAGTTTTCTTGATTTAAATTCATTTTTGTTAATGTAAACATTTCATCATTAGATCTTAATAATTAGTTATTTTTAGATATAGATAATACTTTTAAATGAAATGATTAATGAAAAATCACGAGGAAGAGAAAATGATAAAAATAGACAAGGAATAACAAATACTTTCCTGGATGACAATTTGTTTTCATCCTGAAATCAACACATCATTAGTTAAGTGCACATTAAAAAATGAAGTAAACTACTTATAATAAAGAAAAACAAGTAATATAAAATTATCCCTAAGCTACATATGTACATATGTACAATAAGATCAAAGGTAATTCAAATTAAGTAAATGGATAAATCTAGTAAATCTACCAAAACATTTTACGTCTACAAGATTAACACCACTTTCAATTAGTAATAGAAAATGAAAGAAAAACTAAAAGAGATGCCTTGTTCTTACTGCTAAAACATTTAATCATATACACAAATGAAATTAAGATAAAAAACTAAGTAAGTGTGTAGTCCTAATATCAATTTGAAAAATAAGTGAGCCGCATTAAAATTCATGTCAAAAGAAAGAAAGCATAAGCAGAGTTAAAAATAAATTCTTGTCAAATTAATAATTATATTAATCATTTCATAATAAAGGCCATGAAATTGAAATATAATTTGAACAAGACATATTTAAGAGTATAATATGGAAAAGAACATAAATAATGAAAATTTCCTCGAACATGTTTTTGATAGTGGTTCACCTTTCATCAAAATTATTGATAACTACTCTATTGAAACCAAATGTAAATTAACTAATTCACTAACTATTATACTTCTAAGATAAATTAAATATATACAAAAGATCAAGTAAAATGAAACAAACAATGAAGCCATTGAAGCACTTCAAAATTTGCAAGAAAGACATGATTTCCAAACGGTAACCATAAATGATATGCTACTAAAAGGAAACTAAGAAGAAATACATTATTCTTACCATTTTAAAATCTTATTTACATATACTGATAAGAAAAATTTACTAGTTTCTGGAAATCTTTTGAGATAAGAGTTTTCGAGCCACTTTGCAATCCTGTCATGAAACTCAGAATGAAAAGTATAGTATGACAAAAAGAAATCCATATATGGCAAAAATATCGTAGGAGAATTAACTGGAAAAATCAAATTGTTAGCACAAGACCTGGTACTAAATGGAAGAATTGGTTTCAAATAAGGAGTAGAATTATGAAACGATGTAACACTTGAAGGGATTGGAAGTGGCGTAGTATCGACATGTGTAATATTGTTTAAAATATCAACAATTATAGCTTAATCAGAAGGGAAAGATAGATATAAGTTTTTAGTGATCAAATTTTATAGGAGGCTCATCAACAAATATTTTATTATCATCAACAAAATTAGATCTTTCATATAAACAATTTTTATGAGAAGAATAATCCTTTAGTTTCAACAAAAACGGTGTATCAATCTTATAAAAAATCGGTTGAATATAACTGTCTTGTAATGAACCTTCTTCCTCTATAAAATATTGAACATGAGAATGGTCAGATGATGTAACATGTACTAATTTCTTAGCTTCATGCTTTATATGTGAATAACCAGTGTTAGACATCTCATAAAATCTCATTTTGAAGGCATAAAGTAAAGTATATTGAATTTTACATTTAAATCATAAAATAGATCAGGGTACATAGAAAGGCCGAGAATTAGAAGAGAGAAAATTAAAGAGTCTCTTGAACTAGAAAATTTATTAATAAGTTTAAATTTCCAAAAGACTTCTCTTTTATTATATGATCATTTTTATTACAATTTGGTGATGTATCTTCCAACATGTCATGAGAAATTGGTTCAATATTAGGATCAATGGATAATCCTCCATGTAAATAAAAATTTACATTAACAACTTCCTGAAAAAGGTGAGTCTCTTTTCCTAAACAACGTAATATAGTTATGCAATGAAAATCCATATCTTCTTCTTCCACTTGTTCTATTGAAGTACCAGAACACATACAATAATCATTAACATATTCATGTTCATTGATAATTGAATCAAAAGAAGAATTAGTAGAAAAATTAGAAAACGATGAAAATATGGTTTGATCTATAATTAATTCATCTTGATCTATTTGCATATTATTAGAATCTGAAAATTGTTGCTCAGTACAATAACCTAATTCATTATTTGTACAAATAAATTTACCCTTAATTTGTTATTCCCCATTTGGTTGCTTAATAGATATAGTTTCGAGACTTTGAGTAAAATAAGTGTATCTGTCTCCTCCATGAGGTAGCAATGGAGAATAATAATTGGGAGGAGTTGGTACCTCTTCTACTTCAACCTTCTTACTTTGGTGTTGGATAGAAATTATAAGAATACGTGAATCAATGATAGGGGAGGAAGTTTCTTGGAGGGTTGATAAATGATTTGTTGAAACATCCTTTTGAAAAACATCTTGATTTTTCTGAATAAGAGGAACATGAGATTTCAAAACAATATTTAAAAGGACAAATTCGGAAGGTAAATCAGTAATATGAAATTTGCAAAGAATATGAGAAACTCTTACTGAAAAGTCTTCTGAAGACTCATTTTTCTTCCTTCGAAGAGCCTGCAATTCACTTCATAATTTATTAGAATCACAATCCTTGAATGTATCTAAAACTTCATGTGTGAATTCAAACTAAGTAAAAAAGAAATTAGTTGGAAATGTTTCCAACCAACATTTGATTCGTCCTATGAGAGTAAGAGAAAATAATCAGCATGTATCATTAAGATCTGTAATATTATATTTGTTACATTTACAAAGGAACTTGTTGAGGTGTTTTCTTGTAGTTATATTGCCTTCTCTGTCAAATTCTAGTCCTAACAAGAGATTAGTTGTCTCAATGGGAATGGTAACTAATGTAAAACTAAAAATTGATTCCCAGACAGGAATTTGGGCATGGGCCATTGGAAGAATAAGATAAAAATTTGACTCTTTAAATGGATAGCTTGTTATCTAACCAGATCGAAAGAACTTATATGAGGACAAAAAGAATAAAATGATGAAACTGAAATACAAGAGCTGGAGGATAAATGGTTAAGGTAAACCTTCTAAACTAAAAACCACCTATTTACCTTAGGCCCTCCCTCCAGATCCATTTGTTTGTTGTATTTTATGTCCTAAGGACAACATGGAGAGATAACCCACACAAGGAACTCAATGCAGCCCCCAGTGTGTTTAAAATGACTAACTCTCATAGGGTATAGATCCTGTTACCTTGATGGTTTGTTCTCAATAAGAGAGTCTCACAATCATATTTTAATAAATCCGTAAATGATGAAGTACTCTAATAAAATGAAATGTAAAGTTAAATATGATGAAACTTCCAAAACATGAAACAACAATTTAATAGCTGCTAAACCTGAAACAGTTTTGACATCTATTAAAAACCTGTAGGTTTCCACTATAAAATAAAAATAAAATTATAATTATAATTTCAGAACTAATTATATCCAATCTATTTCCTAATGTATTCTGCATGATCCAAAATTAATACTAAACATAAACTTAGTTTGCATTTAGAAATTAAACATTGTATAATCTGAACTGAGAAGACATTCTACATTCAAATTTACACGTATTAAAAGACTTAAAAAACTTCTGCAAATTAATTGAATAAAACCATGAGAAATTGTAAAAATATTTTAGGTATGCAAATTTAAATCTATTTTATGTCAATAGATCAAGCGATAACATAATCATAATCTTCCAAAATAAACCTAAAGATATTATGATTCTAAAGAAAGTAAGCATACCAATAAAAATACTAAGTTCATGCATTCACCTAATTTTATTGAAAAACAATGATAAACATCATAAGCAGTCAATTTCTATTATTGTGCAAAAGGATACTTATACAAAGCTTACAAAATAGATATGCAAATCCATCTAGAACATCATTTCTTCTAAGTAACTTGATATATTAATAGAGGCAGTGTCTCCCTTTCCATCCTTACAAAAGCAACAAGGTTTACAAAGAAAACAATTTGTAGAGAAGAACAAAGTTCCTTTTAGGTATTTGGGGACCTCTTCACCCCCCCGCCCCCCCCACAATGAAATTGTCTGTGCTTTTATAGGAAAAAAGACATGTAGCATTTTCCAAAAATACCAATTACAACTAAACGTAACAAAATTTTCTAGAAAAATCCGGTTCAAAAAGGCCCAAAAATATCTTAGCTCCTTCATTTGTTCAGGAAATAGTGCGAGATTGAGCTAAATTGACCCATTTGTGATGTTGGTTTTCAACCATTTGAGCTAATTCTTCACGATTTGCTCACAATCATCCACGCAAAATCACCTCTCCCTACTATTGCGTGATACATTTTTTGTTTTCTTATCTTCATAAATCCTCATGGAACGTCTTCCACGTTCTCAACTAACCTCCATGAACAATTGTGCATCCTATTACGCACTTTAAAAGCTGCACATGAAGAGATATATAGAATAAGTATACATATGAAGAATTAGGAAAATATAACAATAACAGTTCATTTTCTAAAGAGTGCGTAAAAGGTTGGCTTAGTAAATAAATGTAACATGCACAACCTAATGAAAAATTAATATGGAAATAATTTCAACGCAAATATGACATCATATAATTTTCCAAAAGATGTATTTTCAATTGCAATCAATGTATAAGAACATTTTCTACCCAAGAGATATTTGTATAAGAAAGAAATTTCATAAAGTGAGTGATATATAAAATTGATTTTGTTTATAAATAATTATATCACTTTTATCAAATTAATAATAAAATTAAAAGGGTTAAAGAATTATTTTGAAATCTTCATAAAATAAGATAAGTTTCTCTTTATTAAAAGTGTATATATGCCATCAAAACGTTTTTAAATGAGGACTAATTTAGCATAATTAAAATCATAATTGAAAGGGAAAGAATAATAGTGCCAAAGTTATCCTTGAGAGAAAACATGCATTGTAAAATTTAACAGTTCATTTGAAAAACAATTAAATTAAGCCTTCAAAATGTGTGTTTTAAGATGTGAACCAAATTGAATAAGAATAAGTTTGAAAAAGTTCATTCAGATTCATTAAAAATAACCACTAAAGTTATGAAGATCCATATTTTGCAAGACTGTCGAGATGTCATATTGATCTCATTTTGCCCAACGGAAGCACAAGATCAACTCAAATAATCTCAAATAAGGATGTGAAAGCATTATTGAACAACCGGCAAGCCAAAGAGGTCAAATGATAGAGACAAATCAAATAACTAAATATCGAATAAATAAACCTACAAAACCAAAGAAAGAAGATCATAAAATCACCTAGCAAACCAAGCACGATCAAATGATAGAAAACTATAAGCTAAATATTTATGAAAAATTACATGGGGGCTCCTTTATTTGGAAAAATCAAGGGAAGTTGTTGGGGTGCCAACAAATGGTGAGATGTGGGATGAAACAACTATCTTTGTATGCTTACGTGAAGCTTAAACATATAGGAAAACAAATCAAGGTTTTCTCTAAATATCAAATCTCATACCACATGAATTTACCATGTCACTAGCCTATATAGTAAAGTTTGAACTTTAATATTATCACTATCAAATGAATTATCCCAACTGTTATTCAGAGACTTGATAAAGATAAATGACTTTTAAATATATGTACAACAAGCATACCTCACGAAGAATGATTTCTCAACAACTAAAGATAATTGAATAACATCAACATAAAGATATGATTTCCACACCCTAAGAAGATATCAAGATTAAATTTCCCATCCAATAGACATAAATAACTCAAGATAAATTTTGTTTTTTTCTCATTTTCTCGTTTTTTATCATCATCATCATTTTTTTTAGAAAACAATAATATTAATTAGATCATTAATTCAAGACTACTATCCTAGCAGGGTAATGAGATATTGAAAACATCATTCATGAGAACTACTAGAGATAAACATGTTGTCTCGTGATGATACCTCTTGTACCTTGATCTTATGACCAACAGCCATCACCCTGGTGATCATAAATGATGTCATCCCCAATAGGGATGATGATCATGATTAGGTTGGATCTATTCAGAAACTTCCTATTCTTCAACCAAAGTTTTAAATAAATATTTTGTCTATTGGATGAGAAGACTAACCTAGATAAAACTCCTTAAATAGAATGGAAAGCCTAATGATGGAAAATGAAACTGATAGGAAAATATTCAGAGAGAAAAAAATTTTGGCGTGTTAACTTGCTTAGATAATGAAATCATTTACAAGACACAATCTGAGAATTATAACTAAGGGTTAAAGTAACTGATTGGCTATGTTCATAAGAAATGTTTCAAGACTAGGAGTGATTCGATCACAGTAAGAACATTTGATAACGCAAGAAACTCCTTACAATGTTTCCCCTTAAAGATATCAGGTTGATTAGTAGAGAGATAGATCAATACCAAGCAGTGTGCCACCATAGTATTATTTATTTACAACCTCCTTACTTAAAAAAACAAAGAGAAAAATCAGAAACATCAAAATATCAAATTAAGATTGAAACTAATCAACCAATCAAGCATTCATAAAGATCATAAATCTTGAATGTTAATCAAAAGGTTAATGTCTATCAAAAATTAAACTAACCAACGAAGAAGGTAAATGAACTCGAAGTTTGAAAATCAATATAGATTCATATTCTATGAGACGAGCTATACAGAAAATGTAAAAATCACAAAATCATGACATGTGTAAAGAATGATGACAAATATCCTAATACTAAATTTTACCGTAATATAAAGATACAAAAGATTAAACATTTAATAAAAGTGTCAAACATGGACATAAAAAATAGAAACAGTGGATGTGAAGATAATATACATGTCAACTGATATAATGATTTTATAAGAAGCATCATAAGCTTTAATTAATGTCAAATTTCGAAAACCTTTGCAAATCATTCAATTGTTAAAATTTGCTTCATTCTCTAGGATTCATTTAATTAATTGATGAGAAGTTTGAATAAATCAAATCCCTTTATTCATCATTATTTACTAAAGAAAAATGAAAATGAGGATTCCAAGTTGTGCAGTTTAATGAAAATAATTACAGAAGGAGTGAGTTGCACTTAGAAGAGAGCAGAATTATGTATGACTAAAACCTTTTACCATTTACACTTTTAAATTTGTATTGCTTTAAATTAATTTTTGTTAATATAAACATTTTATCATTAGGTATTAATAATTATTTATAGTTAGTCAGAGATAAGTCCTTTAAATGAAATGATTAATTAAAAATCATGAGCAAGAGAAAACGATAAAAAGAGATAAAGAATAATGAATACTTCCCTGGATAACAATTCATCTTCATCCTGAAATCAATAAATCATTTGTTAACTGCACATTAAAAAATGAAGCAAACTACTTATAGTAAAAAAAAATTAATTAATATGAAACTACCCCTAATGTACATATGTACATATGTACAATAAGATCAAAGGTAATTCAAATTAAGTAAACAAAAATATATAGTAAAGCTACCAAAACATTTTACCCATGCAATATTAACACCACTTTCAATTAGTAATCGAAAATGACAGAAAAACTAAAAGAGATGCCTCATGCTTACTACTAAAACCTTTCATTTATATGAAAATGAAATTAAGATATAAAACTGACTAAGTGTGAAGTCCTGATATCAATTTGAAAAATAAGCAAACCACATTAAATTTCATGTCAAAAGAAAGAAATCATAAGCATAGTTAAAAACAAATTATTGTCAAGGTAATAATTGTATTAAACATTTCTTCATAAAGGCCATGAAATTGAAATATAATTTGAACAAGAAACATTTAAGGATATAATATGGAAAAGAACTTAAATAGTGAAAAATGCGTCGAACATTTTTCTGATAGTGGTTCAACTTTGAGCAAAATTATTGATAACTGATTTATTGAAACTATAAGTAAACTAAATAATTCAATAACAATCCTACTTCTAAGCTAAATTACATATATACAAACAATCAAGTAAAATGAAAAAACTAATGAAGCCATTGAAGCACTTCGAAATCCGCAAGAATGAAATTATTTCCAAATAGTAACCATAAATGATATGCTACTAAAAGGAAACTAAGAAGAAATATGTTATTCTTACCATTTGAAATCTTATTTACATATCATCTGATAAGACAAATTTACCAGTTTCTGGAAATCTTTTGTGATAAGAGTTTTCGAGCCACTCTACAATCCTGTCATGAAACTTAGAATGCAAAGTATGGAATGACAAAATGAAATCCATATATGGAAAACATATCATAGGAGAATTAATTGGACAAATAAAATTGCTAGCACAAGAAGCATTACTAACTAAAAGAATTGGTTTCAAATATGGAGTAGGAATATGAAACAATGTAACACGTGAATGGATTTGAAGTGGCATAGTATCAACATGAGTAATCTTGTTTAAAAGATCAACATTTATAGCTGAATCAATAGGGAAATATATAAGGTTTTGGTGATCAAAATTTATAGGAGACTCATCAACAAATATTTTTTTTATCATCAGGAAAATTGGATCTTTCATATAAACAACTTTTATGAGAAGAATAATCTTTAGTTTCAACAAAAATTGGAGTATCAATATCATCAAAAATCGATTGAATATAACTATCTTGTAATGAACCTTCTTCCTCTATAAAAGGTTGAACATGAAAATGGTCAAATGATATAACATGTCCTAATTTCTTAACTACATGCTTGATATGTGAATCACCAATGTTAGACATCTCATAAAAATTTGATTTTGAAGGCATAAAGTTTAGTAAATTGAATTCTACATTAAAATGAGAAAATAGACCACGGTACATAGAAAGGTAGGAATTAGAAGAGAGAAAATTAAACGACTCTCTTGAACTAGAAAAATTATTAATACTTAAATTTCCAAAATACTTCTCTTTTATTACATGATCAATTTTACTACAATTTCGTGATGTATCTTCCAGTATGTCACAAGAAATTGGTTCAATATTAGGGTCAACGGATAATCCTCCATGTAAATCAAAACTTAAATTAACAACTTCCTGGAAAAGGTGAGTCTCTTTTCCTAAACAACATCTTGTTATGCGATGAAATTTCATGTCTTCTTATTCAACTTGTTTTTATAGCCTAAACTGACACATCTCTGCCTGTGACCACTTTCCCATGTTTTCGTCGCATGTCGGCACTTCTTGAAAGTCACTAAATATATATATAT
>LPNX010692326.1:78974-193692 GCA_001517045.1 Pseudotsuga menziesii
AAAATTCCCCAAAGCACCCCAAGAATGATCATTTTTTTACCTAACCTTGATTTTTCTTAAGCAAACCTGCGACATTTACCTTTGTATTCATGACTTTGCTTCATATAACCTGCGATTACCTCCTGTAGTGGTCAAAAAATAATAAAAATATGAAAAATAATCGAATTAGGGGTGGTTTGCGAGGTTTTGGAACTGTCTTGGTAGTTGTAACTGACCCCTATTCGACCCTATCTCTTTAGAAACGTATGAAGAGAGGAAGAGAGGTCCATGAGAATGGACTTGAACCTTTGCATTATTATGGTGGTGGAATTGGGACTCTCATCCACCCTACCTTTTCCCTAGATGTCATATCCTTGTGTTTCATATCTTGGAGGGTGAGTTCCTTGGAGAAGAGAAGCAGAAGAACCAGATCAAGGTTTAGTGAGGTGCCTAGCAAGAGGAGAAGGTGAACTCTGTACTTATTCCACTTGATTAATAAATATGGTGATGTGATGACCAAAATTCAGTCATCAGGTATGGACCCTAATTATCTCTGAATATTTCTTATATTTTCTTGTTGAACATCATACATCTATCTTTCAACCCTAGTATGTTGATGGTCTCTTAACCCCCAACCATAGGAACTCTTTGCTCTACAATAGAACTGGTGGCTTTGCTGGGGACAACCTTGTCTGTTTGGGGTTTTCTATGTATTTCTTCCAGTGTTTTTGAAGGTTTCAGGTCCTTCTTACAACTTAGGAGAAACCTTTGAGCCTGATAAAATACCTCTCCTGCCTTTCTACATCAAGTTTTGACCCTTTTTGAGCTTTATGCAACCCATTCACAGGTTCTAGACTGGAGAGCAATGACTTGGGGATGCATTCACTACATGAACTTCATGAAACTTGCATATTCCTTCCTAAAACTCATGACCTACCTTAAGGAAACTCGCAAATTCCCTTGAAAGTGAATTTTTTTTGTCTCTTTTTGGTTTTTTGTTGTTTGAAGGTTCTTTGAGGGGTATTTAAGGGTCCTATGCATGTGCATGACTCTAGGGAGTTAATGTTATCTATTTTGAGTGATTTTTATCTATGTTGTAATCCCTTTTCAAGTATTTTAATTTTTTTTGTTGCTTTCCTCCCTACCTCCTTCTTTGGTTTAACCTTGTTGGACAAGGTACTGAGCAACCTCTGTTTGCAGGTTTTGATTAATTCTTGGGACTTCTTGACCCTTGCTTGTGTCAGTCCTATTGCTTAATATCTTCATGCCAAAGTGATTGTCTTGTTTTCCTTTGTAATCCTTCCTTCCTAATGAGGTTCTATCCAGTATTAGGCCACCTTAGGGCATGTTTGAGGGGTGTAGAGTAGTAGCCTATTTGTTGTTGTTTGTATTGCTTGCATGAATTAGTTGATAGGATATTTTCATTTTGCATTTATAAAAGAAAGGTTGAAAAGAACATATAGTTGTTTTATATGCAATTATATTAGGGTTTTGGTCTGAAATGCACTGCATATCATTGTTCTTGAAAAATATAAAGAAGTTGTTCTTTTGTGGCTTCCTAGTTTCACTTTGAAAAAGAAAGAGAAGTAGGCTTGATTTTGCATTTCATTTCTCTTTTTCTTAGTCATATTGTTTCGACATTGAGTCAAAACACCATTGGTTTCACCTTCTTTTCCCTTTGAGTAATCAATAGCTCTAAAAGGAACGTTTAATATCTAAAATATATTAGTAACTATTTCTTTCTAGGGACAACACACACTCATATAGGCTAGTGTTTTGGGTAAGAGATATTTTAACTTCCCAAGACTTCAAAATCAAACATAGTGGCCTATATTTTAGGAAATCCAACTTCAAAAAGTGAGACACTGGAAATATCCTCTAACACGGGATTCAAGCACGAGTTTGTGCAATAGTGAGTTGATGGAGATACCCCTACTCTCCTTAGTAAAGCATGCACTAGAGTTGTTGCACATTTTAGAACTTACTTAGTACATCCTTTCGATCATGTGTGGTTCCTAGTATTGTTTAGGTTTTGAGCTTAGATACCATTCCCATGTGCATCAGATAGACTGAAGACTGTTCCACCGAACTTGCTTTGTGATTTTGGTAGCCTTAGTATCTTTTCTGCTAGGTTCGGGTGACAGTTGAAGGCTATTTCCATTTCTCCTAGGGTAGACTTGGAAGATAACCTTGGTTGAAAATTTGGGAGGGAGGTTGGGTGATTCCAATGCTTTCACCCAAAAAACTCATTAATAGACGCTTAGTAACTACTCTTTTACCTTCACTATTTTGTTCTGGGCCCTAATCATCCCAAAATTTCCTTTGGAAGGTACCTTTGTTTTCCTGGTTTGATACTTAGGTCTTTTCTGCTAGTGGTGTGTTCTTTGTACTGTTGGTTTCCTATCTAACTTAGAATTTGTCTTCTTCTTTGAAACTATGGCTAGTACCCCTATGGACACTAACCAGGATACGCCCATTCCTCTCACCGGGAATGTTGTTTGATGGCCACCTTGAATTTACCTGGATTCACCCTAGGGCTACCAGTTTGGTTGTTTTCCACACCAATTGTCCTGAATGATATTAATGCTTCTTAAGCAAGCTCCTTATATCAAGGGCATCAAAACAATGCCTCCCCTTCACCTGTAGCATCCTCTCCTCCTCCTTCTACCTCATGTGGTGAAATTTATGATACTGATGACCGGTAGTCTAAAAGGAGTAAAACATGGAAAAATAGGAAGAAGACTCAAAATAAAGGGGGAACCCATTCAACCTCTGTAGTTTAAGTTGAACCTCACCACCCAACCTCTAGAGGTCATGCTGGGTGCACCTATCTAACCTTTGCAATTCATGTTGGATCAAAGCACTCAACCTCTACAAGTCAAGTTGATCTTCACCATCCAGCCTCTGGAGGTCATGGTGGTGGAACCCTTCCAACCTCTGCAAGTCATGTTGGACCCAGTCATTCAGCCTCTGTAAAACATGCTAGGGGCACCCATCCAGCCTCTACAGGTCATGTTGGACCCCGGAACTCAACCTATGTAAGTAAAGTTGATCCTCACCACACTGCCTTTGTAGGTCATGCTAGGGGAACACACTCAACCTCTACAAGTCAACTTGATCCTAACCACCCATCCTCCAAAGGTCATGCTGGGGAAAACAACCAGCCTCTGCTAGTCATGTTTGACCTAACCACCTAGCCCCTGGATTTCATGTTGGTGGAAAGAAGTCGACCAATGCAATTAATGTTGACACCATTTATAAAGTTAATCATTCAAAACACAAGCTAAAGTTTCCTTGTAGGATTTGTGAGGGAGACCACCTTACCCATCAGTTCCATGCTATCACAGAGGTTCAGAGAGTTTGGTTCTAAGGACATCCCCTTATTGAACAACTTGATGTTTCTCAACAAGATATTCAACCTTCAGTTGATCAAGTGGTTGAACCAATATCATCTTTGGTCGATCGTACTCTCCCTTCGAAGAGTGACCTTTACCAAGTAATTGAACCGATGCAATCTTCAGTTAATCCCACTCTCCCTTTAGAAAGTGATTTTCACCAAGTGATTGAGTTAATTCCATCATCGATCAATCCCACTCTTCCTTTGGAGAGTGAATCATATGCTAGTCACATTTTATTCACTACTAGTGCAGAACCTTCTGTATAAGGTAGCATTGACCTTGCTTCAGATGAACCCCCACCAAGCCCTCGTATTGCTTCCTTTGATTAGGATAGCCTAGATGAGCCGCACCTTCCTTTTGATGCACCTTTCCAAATAAAGGTGAAGGTTGGACATTACACGATTTCTAGTTTTAGTGTTGATGAAGGAGCCTCAATTAGTATTTTATCTGATCATTCTTGGTGAGGCATGGGATCTCCTAGCCTTATGTCGAGTCCTAGTAAGTTACTGGATTTTGATAGAAAAACTAGTACAAATTTGAGAATTCTTACTCAATCATCTATTACTTTGGGTGGGAAGACCATTCTAGTTGATTTCATGGTGATAGAGGACCCCTTGGACTTCAATATGCTCCTCAGGCGTGATTATGTTTATGAAATGCAAGTTTTGGTATCAACATTATTTCATGTGATGTAATTTAATCATAACAAAGACATTTTCACTATGAATCAATTGGATTTTCTTGATCCCTCTCCTACCTCAACTAGAGATCAAGTGTATCCTTTATTGATTCCTAGTGTCTTGATAGACACTACCCTGCCACGGGTGAGCTATGTGGCCTCATATACCTCACGTTCAATTTCCACTGAGAGGAAGGCTCTATGTTCATGTTTACCTTATTGGGACTCGATCCCAGTAGTTGAACAGGTGATTCATCCTATACAGACTCTAGATCCCTCTCTCCAATATATTAATCCATTTGAATGTCTAGACATGTGTCCTATCTGGGATGATCTACTTCCTTCTGATGAAGTTGACCTAGATTCTTTGATACAATATGACCTTCTTATGGATGTTGGTTCAGTTGTGACTAAGTCTAACCCTTATTTTTTTAGTAATCCTGATATTTCCATGGATCGGTCTACTTATGTTGATCTTGTTGATTCTTTGGACTCTCACTTTGAACAGCAAGTTAGTGATCCTGGTGAGTTTGATTTTTCTTATGAATTTTATAACACCTATGATACTGAGTTTTTTCTGGCACACTTTGTCTCCCTTGTTGATATTTTATTTTCTTCTAAGGTTTATCTTATTATTCATAAAACCTCAGTAATTGGATCTATAGATTCCTTTTCAGTTGATTCTTCCTTGAATATGCCTTTTGTAGAAGATAGCAAAGTTGGATATGTTTCAGTCAAAGTGACCTGCATCAAAATTTTTCTTCTGAATATGATCTTGATGTTGTTGTTTCTTATAGACATGAATTTTAGTTGGATCCACAACTTTTTACTAACCTCGGCTTGTTGTTCAAGCTGTAACTGCATTTCCATGCACCCTGCTTGGTCTTATGAGCCTAGTGCTAGCTTCCACGCTTTTAGCTTGTTGTATAAGACTTCATCTGTGCTCTGATCATCCCTCATCCTCGTACCATTTTACCTTTGCAACTTGACACCTTTTTCCTTGAGGAGACGTTCCATAAGTGTCTTTATCTTGCTCATGTTCCTTTCTTTAAGTTTAGGTATGTTCCTCACACTTGGAACTAGTTTCTCCTACATCTGACACTCGTGTCCTTGCATTTAGTGGCATTCTTTATGCTCTCCTTCGAGCTCATTGTAAATAGAAGGAGGCCGAGAGTTTACTTTTTTGAACTTGTTAAAAATTTATGAGAAATAGATACAGTTATCTTTAAGCCATGGTCTGACTCTTTAAAATTGACTGGATAACTGAGTTATTTTTTCTTTTAGAGTTGCTAAAGTAATTGAATGATTATCCACATTAGTGGTAGGTTATATCCTTTTAGAACCACATGGATTACGTACGAAAAAGGAATACTCAATTTTATTCAGAATCTATAATATTATATTTGAGCATAGGTTTATCTCTTTCTCGGACCTTGAGGACTAAACTTATAGAAAAGGAACCTTTTCGAGCTTAGTTTTCTCTTTTTCGTACTCTGGACCTAAACATGAAAAATATAATGATCATACTTTATGTCTTTGTCATGGTCACTAAACCCTAATAACAGAACATTGAGTTTACTGTTGTCAGATCCATTCTCATTAATAAATGGAACTTTCTGAGTGATCTTGCTTCCTTTCACACTTGTTAAAACTAAAGTGATTTTTCTTGCTTTTCAAGAAGCGTTGGTCTGGTGATAATTTACCCCTTTTTTGGACCTTTTCGATTAACTACGAAAAGGTACACCTTAGATTGCCTGAGCTAAGAGAGTTCTCCTTTGGATTGTTTTATACTTTCTTGGACTAAGGAGACTAAATTTATGAAAAATGACCCCCCTGGAGTCTTCTTTAGAGTTATCAAACTCTTAAAACTATGAAAATAATGTCGAACATTCACTAATTCAGGCTCGTAAAATCCACGAATCATTTCTTTATAAAGCATTCTTTTGTCTCTTCTTCGAGATTGTCAACAATGAATAAGGTCCCTAGTTTTCTTTCTTGGAATCATTAAACCTTTACAAGAAAGAGGGAAGGGGAATTTTATTCACATGTTTTTTACATCATAGCATCAAGTCTTGTCTCCTTGAACAAAGCACCAGTTTTGAGCCTATTAATAGTTGGGTTCTAGTTTTTGACCTTATCCCGATTTAGAGTTTCTTACTCCTCCAATTGGATCCTTTTCCAATTATTTGGGGAATTTGTTAATGTCTCCTACATTGTAAGATTTTTGTCGTTGGTCCTTTCATGTCAAAAGCTACCTAACTCATTATTTATGTTATTCTCATTGTTCAAGGATAAACCTTTTTTGGTCATTCGGTAGTTACCTTGACCTTTTGTGTCAACCATTCCCTGGTATCAGTTCATTACATTATGTATTCATCGATTCTTGTCATAAAATTTTGTACCAGTTCCAGATCTAATTAGTATTTGACTTACCTCATGTTGGATGATGAAGGATTCCTTAATCCTTTCTTTCCAACGGATCTCTTCCTATTTACCTCTTGTTCTGGGAATGGTACTTCGAGTTACTAATAGTACCTAGGAAATTGCACTCATCAGTGGCAATTTCCCTTGCTATTAGGTAGTGGGAATACCTTAATGTCTCCTACTCGATGGATTCTTCAGGTGTTTGAATTCAAGACCTTGTATTCACACTTGTTATAATGTACTAGGTACCTTGGGGACCATTTTCATGAATGGTGGTTTCCCTCACATTTGTTAATGGTTCTCATCATTGACCGGTAATCAAACGGTTTCCTCCATGTTCGACTTCAACTCCCTTATTCACATGGTTAGGATTCATACCTTTGGGAGGTTTGAAATTTCACCTCTATATTCACGACTTTGCTTCATAGAACCTATGGTTACCACCTGTAGTGGTAAAAAAATAATAAAAATAATAAAATACTCGAATTAGGAGTGGTTTGGGAGGTTTTGGAACTGAGTTAGCAGTTGTAGCTGACCCCTATTCAACCCTATATGTTTAGAAATGTATAAGGAGAGGGAGACAGGTCAATGAGAAGGGACTTGAACCTTTTCATTGTTATGTTGGTGGAATTGGGACTCACATCTCTTCTACCTTTTCCATAGATTTCATCTCCTTGTGTTGCAAATCTTGGAAGCTAAGTTCCTTGGAGAATAGAAGCATATGAACCAAATCAAGGTTTCATTAGGTGCCTAGTAAGAGGATAGGGTGAACTATGTACTTCTTCCACTTGTTTAATAAATATGTGATGTCCTTCTTCTTTCTAAATCATTTTTTAATGTGTGTTGAATTTTTGTTATTATTATTATATGATGATACTTATTAGATTAGGGTTTCATGTTTTACTAAATATAATCTCCTTTCATATAGTCTATCTTTTTGCAGAATGTTAATCTTGTTTTACAGGTATCTTGGAGAAGAGGAGAAAGGATAAGGGCTAGAGAAATCTTGGACCAACCTTTAGTGATCAAGTATGGACCCTAATTATCTCTAAATATTTATTATATTTGCTTGTTGAACATCATACATCTGTCTTTCAACCCTAGTATGTTGATGGCCTCTTAACTCCCCGCCATAGGAGCACTTTCCTATACAACAAGCTCGTTGTTTCTATCTTCAATTTATTTTCTTCTACCATCAATCTCTCTCTCCAAAACATATTGTTTTTATTTTAAAGGTTTTATATCTTCCACCAAAAGAGACTTTTGTTTTTCCCACTCCTTTCTTTCATCAGCTAACTTCAAAAGTTTTGCTTTGCAGTCACTTAACTCATCATCTAGTAATTGTTTTTGTCTTTCTAACTTAGTCAAATATGATGCTTGAATAAGCTGTGTAGCAGGGAGTTTTAATTTATTCTTCAACAATTGAATTGTGTTTAATTTTTCCACAATAATTTTCTATGTATCTTCTCCCTTATTTGCTTCATTGGCTATTTCTAACAAATCCCCTTGGAGATTCTTAATTTGTTGTTGGTAGGCCTTATCTTCCACCTTTTCCTTCCTTAATTGATTTTCTATTTTTGTTTTGGTGGACTATAGACTGTACACCTTTAGAAAAGCCTTCAACAAATCACTTTAGATTACTTATGTAGTTTGTTTGTGCAAGTGGATCATATTTGGGACTGGAATATCTTCTAAATTCAATCTCATTTCTGCCACCCTGTTTTTAGTAGCCATTGCTAAGTTCGAAGTATTTTTGGCATGGTCCTTAACAGTGACTAAAGAAACACTTTTACTAGACATCTTGTTTACATTTGCTTATAACTACAAATATTTATCCAATGTTGTTCCCTTGTTATCTTTGTACCTATCATACCATTCACCCTATATTTAAATCTATCACTTGATCCTTCAGGAATCTCTGAGAATGCATATTCTTTCACTTCAAATCCTGGTCCACTGATCTTCATTTTCTCTTTATTTCCTTTAGTCTTAACCACTTCCACCAACTCGCCTTTAGTATCAATATTTTTCCTTTTTGTTGTTTCTGAACTTCCTTCTTGCTCTGTTTTCATTGCATCTAAGAAAGTTTTTTTACCATTCATCTCTGAATGACTTGTAATAGGGGTGATCACCTTTTATGGTCTTATGACAACCAATGGGTTTTCCTATACAAATTCTGCAGTATTCATTGCTGATGGGAAATTCTCTTTTATATCTTCTTCAATTTTCATTGATGTTGGATAATCTAACCAATTTACCTTTTCATCTAAGCCTTCAACCTCTTGATGTCAAAAAAGGATTATTTTTTACCTGTCTTATTATAGAAATGACGTGGATCATAGTTTACTGCAAAATTTGTTCTAAAATCCATTTATTTCAACAAAATTTCCACCACAGGAAGTGCATCTTTGTTCTTTATGATAAGGGGTCCATCACCCAAGCTAATTTTATCTCTGAATCTTTTCTAAAGCTAATGAAATGCTCATTTTCAACTATTAGTTTCTATCTTACCATCTCCAAGAAAAAAATCCTAGGAGTGAGGAAATTTGGTAAGATATATGGCTCATGTGTAAATCCATATAATCCAATAATTGTATGCTCCTCTAGTAAGAACCAATCTCCTATTTTCCTGTCCGATGCAAACTGTAAGGCTTCCTTCATTACTGGTAGTACCCTGGGTAATTTATTGTTGAAGAACACTTTGTAGATCTCTTCCATCAGGTAGTTCATATACTTAACAAAATTATTATTGTTTTCCTCAGCGATAACCATCTCTGGTAGCTGCAAATTCTCCTCATTAAATAACAAGAACATTATTATTGCATAAGAGTGGAATTTGAAATGTTTTGTTCTATAGAAATTCACTAGAAGAGATTGAATACTTTCAGCTAGGGACTCATCAAATTTAAGTCATACTGATTGGGAAGACTATGACCTAGACTAACTTGTGTTGATTCTAAATAAAAGGCTTATCAGCAACTCAGGAATGTACCTATCAGTATCAAGACCTAAAAATTGACTCATCATGGAGACAACTAACCTAGTTTCCTCATTGAAAAGATTTATATCTAAAGGCAATGATTGGTTTTCCAGAGACACATCTGTTATAAAAAAACTAGTGAAAAAGGATTGCTTTTATTCAAGGGTTTCTTCTTGAAAGGACTTAATTAGGCCCTTTTCATTAAACTCTTCTCAACTTAAGGTAAAAGAAGAGGGGACTGCAAGGGAATCTTGAACGACTAGGGAATTTACAGGCCATGGAATTTTAGACTTGGTGGATTCCATAATCACTCTTTACTAAGAGGAATAATTAGATGCACACCACTTGAAAAAATTTGGAAAATTTAGGGTTTTCTCTTGAAAAAATAAATAAAAATGGGACCAAAAGACACTGTGTAAATCTCTACCCTGGTCTTTAAATTCTTTTATATTATTTTCAAATGATTAATAAGACCGAAGGAAAGAAGAGTATCAAAAATTCCACTATCTTTGTCTTCAAATACTTCCTCAATTTTCTAGAAATTTAAAGCTTGAGCCTCAATTTCTCCCCCATTATCCATACTTAAATATTACTTGACAAGTTTAGTAAATTGATAGTTGGATGAGTATCTGTCTAACTTGGATTTGTCCATGCAGAATAGTGCTTTCTTCTTCCAGTGCATAAGAGACAAATAATCTCCAACCACATTCCTTTACCTTTTAAATTATTCCTCATAGTAGTTTATGCTATTTTTCATGCAAATCTCACTAGAAAAAATATTCTTGGTCTATAGATTTAATATTCTTTTATTTTGAAGCATCGATATTGATAGGGGATTAACCCTCTTTCTTTAATTCCAATTCCCTATATGTCTTCTATATTACTTACAACTTTCATCAGCGGATCCTCTAACAACCATAAATAGATGTTGCCCTTTAATCATTCTGCTAGACTTCCAACTAAAAATTTAGTGTGCATATTATCCTAGCATAAGTGGTATCTACCATAGATCTCACCATCTACTGATCTACTACATTAATTAATGATACCCTTTAACACATTCCACCGATCTCCCCTCTAACTTCCTTCGTGCATCTTTTGATAGCGAAATCTTCCCAGACCATGGATCTTTTCACCTTTAAATCTCTAGTATTGATAAAAGTGGGCCCTTTAAGATATTCCGCTGATCTTCAGTTGTACATCTAGCATGCATGTTTTCCTAGCATACTTCATTTCCACCATTGATCTTGCTAATCATTCATCCTCACCGTTGATTTATGTTGTGTTTTAACAATTCCGCTGATTTTCGACTTAACCTTCTCCGTGCATATTTTCCTAGTGGAATCCTCATGGGCCATAAATCCATATCCTCTTTAAATCTCCATCATAGATCTATGCGAGCCCTACTATTTTCTGCTGACTGGAAAAGTTTGTTTCTTTGCATAAGTCTCGCCAACAGATTGTAATATCTCGATTTTGACCCCTATTGCATTAAATTTATACATGATGTAAATATCATTATTTAATCATGGTGAGGAGATCAAGGCCAAGGCCCCACCATCAATTTATCATATTATGTATCGACAATTAAAAATGAGGCATTGGTTCTCATGCAAGCCAGGAACAATATAAATTGAGACATCATGTAAATATGCAATTTAATAAAATACCCACAACTAGCTATGCAATGCAACAAGAGACGAGGGCATGATTTCACAAGGAATAGGGATGAAATTATTCAAACTCTCGAGCCAATAGTGTTAATCCAAATGTCAATGAGAGAACCCATAAAAATATCAACTACCCATTTTTTCTTATTCACCCAATCATGTAATTCTTCCAGAAGTTGGTTGGGGCTCCAGTTAATGCATTGGGAATGGAGAAGTATGGAAGTCAATTTCGTATTGGGGAAAGTCATCAATTTTGGAAAATTGTGTCTTTGCTTGTGGGGAAAGAAAACACCTAGAAATTGGTACCCAAACCATTCCTCACCCATGTGTTTCTCTTCCTCGCGCAGCTAGAGTTAGATGGTCATTTTTCCCTCAAGTTTTTCTGTAATTCCTTCATTTTCTCCATGGCTGGGAACCCATTTTTGTATTGCTCATTGGATGGGAAGAGAGATTCATGATTTGGGGGTTTGTAGAGGTTTTTTTTTTCCCCTGTGAAGAAGATGAACGTTTTTGGAAATCATATTGCTCTCCTAGGGTTTTTTTTCCCCTTCTACCATTTTGTTTTTGGTTGCCAAAACGTTTTTCTTCATGCCTAACACTTGCATTTTGTTGTTATGTGCATATTTGTTTTGGTATGAACTGTGAGGAAGAATTAGAAGTAGAAGAGGCCCAAACTTGACCTGATAAACCTAGTGAAGAGAGGAATCTCATAGGAGATCAAAAGGGGCTTTCTACCCTTCTATGCACACCTGAGAGAACACTAGAAGGGAAGGTATGGCCTGGGGGATTGTATAGAAGTGAAGGGAATACTTCCCTGTGTTGGGTGTGTAGGTAGTGTGGAGACCAAGCTAGATATATCTTGTAGAGGTTTCCATAGATCTGTGGTTGATCTCACTATCTTAACAATTCTTCCTTTCCATTGCCTTGGAAGCCTGATAAACCCAACTATAGATTGGCTTGACTGAACCTTAGGGTGTATTTGGCTATGTGTGAGCCTATTGTTCCCTTATTCCTTGTGGAAGTCATGCCCAGCTCAGGGGTGGAAGTTGTGGTGAGAAATTGATAAGAACAACTGGCCTATGGTTGGGTGGAACATTGCAACGACCTAGCTAGTTGCTCAAGGGAGCTCATTTTCAAGATAAGTATTCTTTTGTGTTAACTCTGCAATGTATTTGTTTTAAAAATTATTATGCATGTATTTGCTTCCACTATATTTTCATTTTTCATACATCTGTAAATGTCTTTTATTTCAATGCATCTTTGATTATGTTCATAGGGCTATATGGTTGGTTGGATTGTAGCAGTAGTCACGTCCTCTCTCTTGGGGAGAGGGGAGGGGATGTGACCGTGTAGTATTAGAGCCCACAGGTTACATTGTTGGGCCTAAATGGGCCAAGTTGAACAATTCATATAGGTAAGAGCATCCTCTGTTGAGCACTGGTGAGCAGAGAAAGACATAAAACTTTTCAAAACTTTTCTAAGTGTTTTAAAAGTTTCTATGTCGACGAGTTAAGCTGATTTCACTGATACATGTCAGCAAGATTTGTCAAGTTTTCTGATACGTGTCAATTGAGCTGTATGGGTTGCACTGGCGAAGTTGCAGTGATACATGTCAGTGTGAAAGGCTGAGTTTTGGCGATGTTAGAGAAAAGAAAGGAATTTTTTCAAAACAAATTCTAAGTATAGACATGTTGGGAAAACTTGGGGAGTTTTTCCGATATGTCAGCAAGCTTAAGCTGAGTTTGCTGACACATGTCGGAAAAAAATGGTTAGTTTGCTGAGAAAGAAAGAAAAAAAATTCAAAATTTTTCTAAGTGTTTTAAAATTTCCATGTCAGAAAAACTTGGCGAGTTGCATCAATACATGTCGGCAAAACTTGAATATTTTTTCCGATATGTCAAAAAAGTTTGGTGAGTTTTATCGATACGTCGGAAATGTTTGGCGAGTTTTGCCGATATGTCTAAAAATTTTGGTGAGTTTTGCGGATACATCGAAAACATTTGGAAAGTTTTTTCGAGACATCAAAAAAAATTGGTGAGTTTTGCCGATACGTCGGAAGAAAAAGGTGAGTTGCGTCGACATGTCAGAGAAAATCGACAAGTTCGTCGATCAAAGGAAAAGGTCATTAATTGTGAGAAAAGAATATGTTTTGACAAGTTGTCAATATAGGATTTTCCAAATGCAGGAAAGTAATTTATAAATTTATGAGAATATCACACAGCTAACAATTTTGTTTATGAACACATTTTGCAGAATCATAGTCACATCAAAGGAAACATTCCACATAGTGTAGTTTGGAAATTTTGGTCTTGGTTGGGACAAGAAGGTCAACATCATGAGTGATGCATAGGATACCTATGAGCCTGAGACAGATATCTTGGGAGAGAACATACAGGTTGAGAATGCTAAAATAGAATCCAATGAGAGAAGAAATCAAGAGACTCCCCCAGATATTGCAGCGACCATAAAGAGCCTAAGGGTGGAATTGCAAAGTTTTGGAGAAGATAATGAAAGGATGATTAAAGCTCAAGAAGAACAAAATCAGTTGAATGAAGCCATGCTATAGAGTTGACAGAAATACAAAGGTAGATAAAATTTGGGCATCGGACAAGAAATCCAGAAGGGAGTAGGAGTAGTTCAAGGATAAATTCCTACAAGAAATCCAATAGTTGAAGAAGAATTTCTAGATATAGAATATATACTCTAGAAATGTCTTGTAGTGGATCATCTGACTCTGAAGAATACATTGGGGATTAAATCTCTTCATCTCACAATAGTAAGCAGAAGAGTCATCACAAGAATAGTTCATATGGAGAATTTAAGAAGCAAAATCCTCCTACATTTGATGGTGAGGTAAAATCTGGTCAAGAAACTGAAGCTTGGCTTCTTGGGATGAGAAAGTAATTTCAATTCCAAGACTACTTTGGAAATATGAAGGCAAAGGTATCCATATTCAACTTAAATGGAAAAGAATCTATGTTATAGTTGATTTTACCACTCCAGGTGAATCACACTTGTATGGCCTTCCCCTGTCCCTCTACAGACTCCTTAGACCCCTTGGACCATTTTTTATCCTTTGATGTTTCCTTGACCATCCCTAAAAACATGTGAAAATTAATACACGCGACTTTTAAATCCCTAATCATGTATATATGCGGGTTTGACCCATAAAATTTCATACATCGGGATGTGTGCATAATCCAAATCCTTTTGCAGTTTTCCTTGACATGGATCTGACTCACTTGACTCCTGGCCTTCCCTATGCCTTGAGATTGCTAGGATTCGACCTTTCATTACCCCTTTGAAAAGCTATATAAGGAACTCTATGGTACATTGAAGGCATATGAGAGAATTGAGAGAAAAGAAACTATAGTCCATTGTTGTCGAAACTTGTGCTTGAGTCTGTATCCCTTTGTTCCTTGGAGCACTTTTGTGTTCTTCCCAAGCTTGCCTTTTGCTTGTGAGCTTGCTATCGAGAGATGGAGGATTGAGGTGGTGGAGGCCCAAGTGGGGGATTCAGTATCTCTGATTTTCAAATGTGCCGACAGAGGTTGTATCCATTGTAATCTCTAATTTTATAGTAATAGAAATATCTTTTCCTGTCCAATAATGTATGTTTGAATGAATATTTAATCCATGGATGTTTTCAAATGTTTATACATTGTTGATTATATATGCTAGAATAGATCTAACACCAATATATATAGTATGCTTCTATTGTTTACTTGTTGTTGAGGAAGTAATCTATCAATTCAAGCTGAAGTTGGAAAGATCAACGGGGATCTACTTCAACCATCCGCAATAAGGTACGAGGTCTGATCCTTTAGTGTTAGACATTTAATTTCTATTGGATATTGGAAAGGATTGATTTCTGGAGTCAAGTTGTCTATTGTGGTACCCCAAGCCATAGGAATTTCTCTCCGTAACAGAATTGGCAACTTCGATGGGGGGTTCCTAGTAGTTTTCCTATGGGGGTTTTCTATCGACATTCAATGACTTTGAATTGCTCTTTCTCTCTTGTTTCTGTGTCGGGTCTAGGGGCATGTTTTCCTGGTAGTGTCTAATTGGTGTGAAGTTTGTCTCAGCTTGTCTGTTTGTCTTTATTTTTATGCACCTTTCTTCCTATACGTGAGTTTTGAACTCACAGTCACGTATATATGCAGGTTTCTCTGCTATTTTTGCGTGTACACGCGGGTTTACTGCGAACAATCATGTATCCCTTAGTTTTTCCTTTTAGAGGAAGTTGAATGGTTACTAGGTGAATTTTGATGATTGTTGAATCTCCTTTGATACTGCCAGAGTCTGTATACATCTCTATTTCTGACCAGAGACGTTTTTTTTAAGGGTAAATTTATTTTTTAAGAATGTTCTTGTCATTGCATTTTCGATTTTTTGTTTTGGGATTAGTGCATTAGACTTATTTTATCTTAGTGCTTTGCTTGAGTGCTGCTTGAGTGTGCTTACAGAGTCTGGGGATTGTAGAATCATTCTTTTGATTTTTATATCTCATTTTATTTCAAAAAATACAAAAATATTTGCTTATCGTCATGCATTTGTTATCCACCTGAATGGCACCTCTCCGTCCGAGTGCCGACACTCTTCTTGTTGGCACACAAAAGGACATTTATGGATTGAGGGCTGCCCAAAACACTATAGATGGGCTTATTAAGAACTACATTCATCATCCATCCAAGTGGTTATTTTTACCCTTTAGATATGTCAAGTCATGTACGCGACTCTTTAGATATGCAACTCACGTGTTGTACGCGAGTATCGGTTGTTGCATCTCACGTACAGATGTGTACGCAGGTTACCCTTAGAGAAACTCGCGTGTCATACGTGAGTTGCCAATATTGATACCTGCGTACATGTCCCTTTGACATTAAAAATAAAAACACACGATTACTTGAGATTAGTTAAGCACTTAACCTTAATCTACTTAACTGTCTCAACCTCCCCAACCTTCGAAATTGCCTGATTTCACCAAGTATAAATACAGGCCTTGGGGAGGGTGTTAATCACATACACTTGGAGAGCAAAGTTATGCTGGTGGAGTTTATAGATAAGTCTTTGGAGCAGTGGAACTCAGAATCCTTCGTTTGCAGAGGAGCCCTTGTCTTAGGTGTTGGGTTGTAATCTAAACTATTTCATTATTGTTAATAAAGAGAATCCTTCTTCCATATGTGTCTTGAATGTCTCTCATATATTGTGGTTTGATAAATATTTATGTTTTATCATTCTGTATATGATTTATCTAACCCATTTATATATATGTATCATCTTGTATTTGGAATATTGACTCTTGACAGGTGAAGGAGAAGCATCCCTGAAGGCTTTGGAGGAGAAGCAGAGCGGAAGAGGACAAGCTAGGATCAACCGTGTGTATCAGGTGAGTCTTTTCTATCCTCTTGTTTCCTTTACTGCACTCTAGAGTCAATTGCCTGCAAGTTTCATGAGTATGTTGGTAACCCCAGACCTTCATTTATAAGGTGTTTATTCCTGTACAACAAAACTAGCGACTCTACTGGGGAGCCCAGACTGCTGTAGGTTGTTTCTGTCACCCCTGACTAGTCTTTGCTTTGAAGTTTGTGTGTGGTCTTTTATCTTGGTTCATACTTAGTACAGTGTTTGAAAGTCTTGTGGATTTTTCTTGTTTTTTGAGAAAAATTTTGTACCTGTATGTGGGTTGCTCTTCTGCACAGTCCCGTACAGAGGTTTCCATATGTGGGTTGCCCTCTTGGACAGTCGCGTACAGTACACGAGTTGCCCTTATATACAGTCGCGTACAAGCCTGGAAATAGGAATTTTTTAGGATTGGGTTTGCTTATCCCTCTCTTTGTGTAATTCCTGTTTGTTAGTTGGCTTTCTTTATGAATACTGTGTTGTTTGTCTGAAGACTTTAGTGACCACACTTTGTGCTTTTTTGAAATCCCTTGGGTTTCTTTTGCTTGGATTATTTTTTGTTTGCATGTTGAAGTAGCTTGGCCTGTTTGGGTTATAGGGTGAAGTGTCTCTGTCCAGATCAGTGATCAACGTCTTGGGCATTGTTTTTTTAGTCTGTCTTTTGATAGTGGTTGGTTGTCACTTACCTTTATGAGTTTGCGGTGATTTGTGTCATTGTGTGCACCCAAACTAGGGTTCCTAGTCTTCCTTTGTTGGTTGTTTCTTGGTTCTATTAGCCTGTTTTACTCCAGTTTGTTGTTTTTATACAGTTGATTAGATCCAAGTTTACTCAAGTTTAATGCATTTTAGGTGCATGGTAGAGTTTGAGCAAGTTTAAAAGTGAAAAGAAAAACATTGTTAAGCTTTTGCATTTTCTTTTGCATTAGTAGTTTTCATTTCAGTTTTAAAATATAATCTCAAAAACTACAAAAAACATAGCTTAGTTTCTTTTATCGTTTGCATTAGTTCATCAATATATATTTACAAAAAAATAAAAGTTTGCTTTAATAGTGGTAATTTGCTTTGAAAAACATATACACCTTTACTTTTATTTATTTCTTATCGAGTCAAAAACACCATAAGTACATCACTCCATTTCCTTCTGAGTAAGAAACAGCCCTTTAAAATGAATGCAATAATTAAAATTTACTAGTAATTTTTTGTTTTTAGGGGCCTTTCACCTACTATCTTAGGCTAGACTTGTGGGATAGGAAGTGTAAACTTCCCATAAGTTTTAAATTCAGAAGTAGTGGACTTTTCTTTAGGTAAATCCTTGACTTTATCGATTGTATCTGGGAAGCTCCTCTCAAATGGGAGTCAAGCACGAGGCCACATGGAGGCATTGGACAGAGGAGATAACCCTCCAAATCCTTATCAAAACGTAAATCAAGACTTTTACACATCTGGGGATTCTGTCCTAGACAAAGTTTCGGGATCAGCTACCCTGCCCATGCGTACGATTCAGGCTTGCGACTGTCCCCCCAGACTGTTGGTATAGCTAAGGTAGCCTTTAGTCTCTTGACATTTAGGGTTCATACCTAGGTAAACCGGAAGGCTATTTATGGTTCACCTTGAACGGGCTTGGAAGGTAACCCTTGTTGTAAGTGTAGGAGGGCTGTTGGGTGATTCCTCGGCTTGTGCCTAAGAACCACTTCAAGGACACCAAGCAATCGTTCATCAGCTTTCTTCGGGAAAGTACATCTTTCACCCTTGTTTTATTGTTTGAGGATTTAGGATTTTTTATAGTGTATGCTCTATGGTTTTGCCTGTGTTTAGTTGGCCTTAGGGTGTGATTTGTCAAATTTTTAACCATGGAGGACCAACCTATTAGAAGGTCAAGAAGGTTGAGAAACCTTCCTCCTCTCATCACATTGGAGCCTCCACCTCCACCCCAAAGGCGGAGATTGGACATAGACGGTTCATTTGAACCGATAGGGATAAGTGAAGTTCTTGGTGAACCAAAACTGATAGCTAACCATTTTGATCTTGATACAGTTGAGATAGAAGAATTGCAGACTGAAGAGTTTTCAAGGAACTTTAACACCCCCTTGACTGATTTAAACGATCCTGTGATCGTTCAGGTTAGACCTATTGATTCACCTATATTGGGTGTCCCTGTGGGTAGGATCATGTCTTCTGAGGAAGAAATATCTTTTGTGTTCAGCTCAACCGTTCTAGTTGAAGGGGTACTACCTCCCCCGCTAAGTGCCCCTAGATCTAGTATACGTTCTACACCTTTGACTCTAGCAAGTCGGGTGGTTCAACCACCGGTTCACTCAAACCTAGCAGGTACTTCTGGTGATATGGTTACTGGGATCCCCAATATACCTACCATTCCTTCTTCCTTTCCATATACTACCTAGAGCGTTCCGGTAGGGTCCTCAGCATTTGTCCAAGGATTTCCTTGGAATGGGGGGCACATTCCCCCATCCAGTCCATATGTAGGTCCATCACCTTCCTATGTAGGAGTGCAGTTTGGGAACAATACCTCTTATGGGAAAAGTTTCCAAACTCCAATTTCGGTTCCATTTACGAGATCTCCCTTTTCGTTGTTCAACAGAGGGATACCGACTCCTGTCTTTCAGACCCCTGTTTCTATGGGTACGGCCCGAACTTCTTACACTGCGCCTCCCACACACAATCCTGTAGCTTATGGATGGAACCCATTTCAGAGTAATCTACCCACTTCGCAATCGGTGGTAGGGGGAAACCCCACTTTTACCCATGGGCATTCGGGGGCAGGTCCCTCTAATCCCCAGGTTGGCACATTTAGTTCCCCGGTTCGACCCAAATTTCCATTTCTGGCAACTTTAAACTTGCCATATTTGTCAAAATTGATGAATGACCCAGTGAGGCATGACCCTTTGTGGCCACTTGTTCCCACCAAATTGCCATCAGACATCCCTAAGTTCGAAGGCAAAGTTGGTGAAGATCCTGGGGCTCATGCCACCACATTCCATTTATGGTGTTCTTCGAATTCGCTGATGAAGATTCAGTTAGGTTGAGGCTATTCTAGAGAACCTTGACAGGTACCACGGAAAAATGGTATATTGAATTGCCTTCTGCTTCTTTCAGTAGTTTTTGGGACTTGGCTAGTGCATTTCTTAGCCACTTTCAGCTTCTGGTCCGATATGATTTCGGAACGGACTTGTTGTCTACCTTTAGGCAGAACAAGGCCACCCACATCTCAGATCACATCCAAGAGTGGAGAAGGTGAAAGAGCCTTATAAAAGCCACTATCCCTCCTGAGTTCGTTTTAGAGTGGTTCCTTAAATCTCTGTTACCCTACATATCTAAGGATGTATCCACCTCAGGAGTGATGAATGAAGAAGAATCCATTCTCAGGGCCCAGCAACTGGATTTGATTTATTCACAATCTGGGATCTTGTATGAGATCATCCCTGAGGCACCGAGGCCTACGCACGATGTGGAGAAGCCTAAGCCTGGACCCCATGACGATGGTGTGGTTGGGTCCGTTAACTCTCCCACCGTAGAATCTTTGGCTAAGCAACTTCACTAGTTTCCTGTCAAGCAGTATATGGCAGAGGCAGCAAAGGCTACCCCCTCCCCCCAGAGTGCAAATGTTTTTGCACAAACCTCTCAGAAGGGCAATCAGCAGCCCGGTGGGAAGAAAAAGAAAGGCAAGAAGGGAGAGGGAAATCAAAACAAGAAAAAGCCCGCGAACAATGCTGATGGGGGAAAAAAAGAAAAGAATAAGGTCAAGTTCCCGTGTAAGTTGTGCCACGAGGACCACCTTACTCACCTTTGTCCCCTTATGGATCAAGCCCAGAAGCTGCTTAAATCTCAACAACCGGTTGTCTTGAAGGATCCTTTTCCCCAAGGAGAGAAATCTGCTTCAGTTTCTAATGCAGCAGGGGGCACTCAAACTTCCCCTGACCCAAACTATATCAACATGGTTCGATCTTCGACTTTGTTGTAGACAAGGAATAAAAATTATGAGAAAGAGACTCTTGAGAAGGGTAAAGCTATAGGTGAAACTTCTAACCCTCTCACAATAGAGAAGCCTATTGAAACTATGCCGAAGATATCGAAAGGTGTCTTCAAGAAGACTTTGCATAACCCTAATTCTAGGGCTACTTCAAACTACTCCGTGGTTGAAGATTTAGCTCAAACCCCATGTGCAATGTCAGCTTTAGAGGTGTTACAGAGTTGTCCTGCTCAGCGGGATGCTCTCTTAGCAGCTTTAGGTAGCATGGACTCTTCGAGTCTCATGGCGAAATTTCATTTGTCCGATGTTAAAATTCGACTGCCTTACTATGTAGCCTTATCAATAGATGTCATCCATGGTGGTAAGACCGTTGGAAGGGCAGTTGTTGATGAGGGGGCTTCTACATGTGTTATGTCCTTGGCCTGTTGGAAAGCTCTTGGATCCCTAGAGCTGGTCCCATCAAACACTTTGCTTACTACTTTTGATGGAAGATCCTTCCATTTGCATGGTATCCTGCCGGCTTTTGAAATAAAGTTGGCAGGAAAATTAGTTTTTGTTGAAGTAGAAGTGATTGATGCTCCTTTGGACTACAATTTGCTTTTGGGAAGGAACTGGACTTATGTGATGTCCGCTATTGCGTCGGTCGTCTTTCGTGTAGTGGTTTTTCCACATGAGGGCAAGTTGGTTACTATTGACCAACTTGATTTTACCCAAAAATGTCATTTAGACTCTAATGAGTCCACTGTGCCATTGGTTGATCAGGTCAAACCTGCTACACAGAGCTTGGAGGATGGAATGTACACATCACTGATGGGCACATTTGATCTTCCAACCCCGGTTAATTATATTGGTTCTACTAGTGTGGGGAAGTCCATATCTACGGTTGTCAATAGGACTGATCCTTGGGTTCTCCCAACCCCCCATGAACCGGAAGTGCCCTTATTGGCAGTGGAGGTCGCTTATCAAGCTATCACTCAAGCCACTGTTGATCCCATTCCAGATCCTCTAACAGTCTCGAATGATCTGGAAGAAGTCTATTTTCTCGTATGGGAGGAAAACTCTTTGCATTCTACAGATTGTTTAGACATGGTTCTCCCTTTCGATGAAGCTATTCTAGAAGCCATGAGTGGACATGATAAGATTTGTGAGGATCTTCATCATTGATCCTATTTTCTTCCAGAACTAAGCAGAATAGAAAACCAAGAGTTTCGTTTGAGACTGTTAGAAGATGTTGATATACCTATCAACCCCTTGCCTAGGGAAGGAATGTTTGCCGAGGGGAATATGGCAAATATTTCCACCACTATACCTATTAACATATCTGTAAACCCTGATGTCATGGAAAACATATACATAGGTGCAACTTGCTCTCCTGAAGAGATTGCCATCTATACTGCCTTGTTTAAGGAATTCCGTGATGTCTTTGCCTGGTCATATGAGGAGATGCCAGGCATAGATCCATCGATTGTTGAACATGAAATCCGAACATATCCTGATGCCAAGCCAGTTCGACAAAAGTTAAGACCCGTTAACCCGCGCAAAGCGGCGGCTGTGAAGGTAGAATTTGAAAAGCTGTTGAAGGCTGGTTTCATCTATCCCATAACTTTGACTGAATGGGTATCGAACCCTGTTCCTGTTGATAAGAAGCAAGGGACTATTCGCATCTGTACAGACTTTAGAGACCTCAATAAAGCCTATCCTAAGGACAACTATCCCACACCATTTATAGACCAGATCATAGATTCCTGTGCGGGAAGTGAGGTGTTTTCGTTTATGGATGGTTTCTCTGGATACAATCAAATTCAAATAAAACCAAAAGACCAACATAAAACTGCTTTCATTTGTCCTTGGGGTACCTTCGCGTATAAGAAAATTCCCTTTGGATTGAAAAATGTTGGGGCAACCTTTCAATGGGCTATGAACTTTGCTTTCCATGACATTAAAGCCATTGTTGAACCATACCTTGATGATCTACCTGCACATTCTTGTAAGAGGATCCAACATCCAGATCATTTACGGTTGATATTTGAAAGATGCAGATATTATAAAATCCGCTTGAATCCCCACAAGTGTGTATTCTATGTCGAGTCAGGAATATTGCTTGGGTTCATTGTCTCTAATAGAGGCATCCAGGTGGATCCTTTGAAAGTTTAGGCCATTATAAATATTCCTCCTCCTCGTTCTCTCAGGCAACTTCAAAGCCTGCAAGTAAAGTCTAATTTTCTTCGACATTTTATTGTTAACTATGCCAAGATTACTAAAGGATTCATGCACCTTCTCAAATAGGACACCCCATTTGTATGGGATGAAACCACACAACTTGCTTTCAAGGCATTGAAAAAAGCTTTGCTGTCGGCACCCTTATTACATCCATTAGATTATTCTAGGGATTTTATATTATATCTGGCTGCGTCGGAGTCGACCATTGGGGTAGTACTAGTCCAGGAGGAAGATAAGCTTATAGAGCATGTCATTTATTATCTTAGCCGTGCTTTGGCCGGACCTAAACTTAGATACTCCCACGTTGAAAAATTAGCCATAGCAGCTGTTTATGCTGTGCAGAGGTTATGTCATTACATTTTACTGAGGACCACCACAGTAGTGGCGGATGTGAATCCATTCCAATATGTTTTATCCCGACGGATTGTTGGGAAAAAATTTAACAAATGGATAGTCATTCTCCAAGAGTTTGACTTGGATTTCTAGTCTACTAAGTCTAAGAAGTCCTTAGTTTTTGCTGAACTTATAGTAGAATTTCCTACTGAAGAAGATGTAGCCATTGAAGATGACTCATTCCCAGATGAACACATCTTCCTGATATCCACCTCTGATCCTTGGTACGGGTATATTCTTATATATCTCCAGACTTTGAAGTATCCTGTAGCTTCCTCGAGGGAAGAACGATGTAAATTATGCCTTCATGCCAAGAACTACCTCATTATAGGAGATACATTATATCGACTAGGGGTAGATTCCATTTTGCGTCGTTTCCTTACCCACGAGGAAGTGGAGATTGTCCTAAATGATTCCCATAGTGGAGCATGTGGGGGTCATTTATCTGGGTTAGCAACGACCCAGAAGATACTACGTGCCGGTTATTTCTTGCCCACGATCTTTAAATATTGTTGGAAGCAGTGAAGCGTTGTCATTCTTGTCAGCTTTACACCAGGAAGATGCGGTCACATCCTGCTCTGTTATTCCCTGTTGTCTCAGTAGGCCCCTTCATGAAATGGGGGATTGATTACGTGACATGCAACCCAGCCTCGGCTGGGGGGCATAAATACATCATTGTCGCTGTTGACTATTTTACGAAATGGGCAGAGGCAATGCCTAATTTTAAAGCCGACGGGGAAACAACAACTTTCTTTATATTCAATCAGATTATAACACAGTTTGGTATACCCAAAGTGATTGTCACTGACCATGGCAGTCATTTTCAAAATAACATGATGATGGAACTGACCACCATGCTCGAATTCATACAAGAAATTCTTCTCCGTACTATCCGTAAGCAAACGGTCAGGTTGAGGCTGTCAACAAGAATTTAAAAACTATTCTTAAATGTACAATTGATGCAGCCCATTCTAATTGGCACATCATGTTATATCCTTCTCTTTGCCCCTACCGAACCAACGTAAAAACTGTTGTGGGTTCCAACTCGTTCATGGAGTGGAAGCAGTTACTCCGATTGAGTGTGAAATCCCATCTCTAAAGATAGCCATTCATGTGTTACCTGATATGACTGAGCTTGAGGAACGTCTGGTACATTTAGAACACCTTGATGAACAACATAGAGATGCGCTGACTGCTAATCAAGCTCATAAAAATAGGGTCAAAACTCAGTATGATAAATCGGTCAAACCTAGGGTTTTCTCTGAAGGGGAACTTGTCTTGCTTTGGGACCAAGACAAAGAACCCTTGGGGGCAAGAAAATTCAAGGCCATATGGTTAGGACCTTATGTCGTGTCGAAATTATTGAGTAAAGGCGCATATGATTTAGTTGATTTTGATGGGAACAAGCTGCCTGAGCCTAGAAATGGGCTCTACCTGAAGAAGTACTATGCTTAGGCCTAACACTTTTTCTTGTATTTTTATTGTATGTATTTTTATGTACATTAGGTTGTCGGTTTTGTTTTTTATACTATCTGCTGGTTGTTGCAGATGTCTTCTGAAAGGTATATAGGATTCGCTGATGGTGCCAGTCGTCACACTTGTAACCTAGCTTTGGCAACATGGGTTATTTATGCTCCCTCATGATAGCTTGTTGCCGCGGGAGGCACTTGTCTAGGTCCTGCTTCTAATAATGTTGCTGAGTATAGGGCTGTAATTTAGCTCCTATGGGATGCTTTGTCACATGGTATTACCCAACTTGAGGTCCGTCTGGACTCTCAGTTGGTGGTTTCCCAGCTCAATCGGGCTTATCAGGTACAAAATCCTATTTTATTACATCAGTTCATGCAAATTCGTTTATTGGAAAGACATTTTGAGGTTATTACATTCAATCATATTCCACGAAATCAGAATTCATTGACTGATGCATATGCTAATTACATTTTAGATTGGCATCTCACACACATTTTATAAATTTATACAGCAAACATATAAAAACATTTGTAAATAAACTGACAATAATATATATATATATATATGTAAAATATCTGTTCATAGATAGGTCAAGTCTGATCCTCAGATCCTGTCATATACAATATATACAAAAATGTGGATTATAGTCCATCAAAATGTCCTAGATCTATGCAGGACCACCTTGGTCCCCATGGTCCCTCTGCACCCTGGCTTCCTCAGCCTCCTCGGCTTCGACAACCTCTACAGCCTCTATATATACAAGTACCGCTCTGACCACTCGCCTGAATAGATGTAGCCAGACCAGTGGAACTCCAACTACAAACTCCTACATGGCAGTCGGGATATGCTCTATCTTTAAGGTAGGTACTCTTTGGGTCAGCCTGGCCAGCTTCCCCTCTAGAACCCTGATTAGTCCCAGGTCTTCGCCTATGACAGGATGAACAAACATGCTTGGGTGCCCTTCAGGGCGGACCGGTCCAACATCTGCATTTTGATACATTTATAGGATTAAGACTTGTACATATGTATATATCTATCATTTTAAAATTCATAAAAATTTGAAAAATGATAAAATTTAAAAATTACTTGCCTAGCTCGCCCCATGATCCTCCTGGAGGGAGGACAAGGTCGAGGTCACCTCGAAATTTCATCCTGGCATATGGAAACTACTCCATTGTCGGTAGCTATCGTTCCCACCAGGTATAGAAATTATCATCATATACACTATGTACTGTGTCTCCTCCTCCTTGACGGAGGAAGATGTCTCCCCACCTGCTCAGCCATGGCTGACGTGGAGATCTGATCGGTAGAGGTATGGCGGGGCTCAATGCTGGTACTCTCTCTCGAATATGGCCACTAATATGCTTGCATAACCAAAGTTTTTCCTCCTTCCTCTCTTGCAATCGGAAAATTATCTCTTCATGATAGGGACAACTCCTGACCACCAATCATAGAGAGCACCACGGAAACATTCAACTGCCAGCCTCGTTTGGTTCCTTTTAGCCAAATGTAGAGATGAGGATCCTAAAATTCTCATGATGGTGCTAGCAAGTACCTGTAGAGTAAAGTCACTAATATGTACAACAGGGATGCAGCACCCTTTCTTTTCAGTACCCGATGTACAAAATACATCTATATAGTTTTGGACACTTAAGGGGTCACCGCCCCTACCAGTGCCCTCTAAGTTCACCGGTGCTCCTCATCATGATAGACCGGTTATGAAATATATGTCTTCAGTGGTAATCTCCAAGGTTTCACCCTGTAGGTTGAACATCCCCAAGTCATGATCCCAATAATTTACCATGAACTCAAGTATGCGGACATTGGCTCGCATTGGTGATGTGCAAAAGAATTTCAATAGCCCTCTTGTTTGCAATGCATGTATGGTGGGTGCACTTTGGAGTGCTGCTTGGTCCATTATTTCGTGCTCCCTTTCCCTCCATTCCAGAACCATCTTTAACCTAGCAAAACAAGTAATTTGATTCAGTGATTCCATATCAAAATTCAAATTTTTTTGACTATATTTAGCCTTTTATCCTCCACGCAGTACACGCGACTGTCTAGTTAGACAGGTTGTGTACTGTACACGGTTGTCTAGTTAGGCAACTCGCGTATAGAACGCGTGTACGCGAGTCTTCTCACTAGAAACCCGCGTACGCGCCGTGCTACTTTTAGGATGCTTTTAATAATGGAATTCGGACTTCAAATTGATAATTGCTTGGATCAAAATGAAGAGCTCAGGTTGTAGGCTTACTTGCAACTGGCGGATTTTGATTTCGTCGGTCCAATTGACCACAATGATCGAACAAAGGTAGAAGGTAAAACTTGCTTTTTATGGCTCAAAAGTTCAAATGGTGAGTTTTGTTTGATTTTTCAACTATTTATAGAAATTATATTTCTTTAAGTGGGTCTTTTTATATAGTTTGAAATTTCATTCAACTAATACCATATTTCTTTATGCTTTGGAACAGGTTTTTCACTATTACAAAGTGTTGTTGCTCCAATTGGGTGGTTTTGTCATTTCCAATACATTTTTGGCACCTTTTATTCAAACCACATTAACCTTAGCAATCAACCTTTTGCCATGGACTATGGTATCATTAACCATTATTTCCCTGTTTTGTACCATTGTTCTTTTGTGGATAGGACCCTTTTTCATGAGTATCCTTATTCTAAGCCTATGTTGTCCTTTGGTACTCATGCCGCAACTGTTCCAAGGTTCAGGGGTATCCTCTTAGCTATTTTACATGCCAAATAGAGTTTCTTTTGAATCTCTTTTTACAAGCTATCCCTTTATAGGATTCCCTGCCCTTATGGAGTTTCTTTAGGCCCAGGTCTGACTCCTTCAAAATAGACTTGACTGCCGAGTTAACTCATCTATTCAAGCTCGTTAAGAATATGTGAGCGGGCATCCGCATTGGTGGTAGGTTATCTCTTTCTCGGACCATGCAGAATAATACGAGAAAGGATTGCTCTCTTTTATTTTTGAATTGAGAAGAGTATTCTCAGGTATAGTTTTATCACTTTTCCGGACCTGAGGGACTAAATTTACGGAAAAGGAACACCCGGTTTGAGCTTAGTTTTCTCTTTTTCGTGCTCTGGACCCAAACATGAAAAATATTTTGAGTGTACTTTGTGTCTTTGTCATGCTCATTAAACACTTAAGAACAAAGCAATGAGTTTATTGTTGTAAGCCCCATTTCTTGTAACCAAATGGATCTTTTTGAGTGATCTTGCTTTCCTTCACACTCGTAAAACTCAAGCTATTTTATGCTGTTCTGGAAGGAGCGTTGGGTAGGTGGTAATTTAACCTTTTTCGGACCTCCCTGACTAAGTACGAAAAAGGTTCACCTTTTCTTCTACGGAAGTTAAGAGAGTTCTTCTGTGGTATGTTTTATACTTTTTTGGCCTCAAGAGACTAAATTGGACGAAAAAGGACCCCCCTGGAGTCTTCTTTGGAGTTTTCAAACTCTCTAAACGTGAAAACACCATCTGAGCATGTACCAGTTCAGGCTCATTAAATCCACGAATTAGTGACACTATCAAGCATTATTTTCCCGTCTCTTCAAGCTTGTTAAAAAATGAAGAGGGATCCGACTTTACTTTCCTGGAATCGTTAAAATTTAGCAGGGAAGGTAAGGAAGAAGTTTTCTCTTGTTTTCAGTAATGGCAGCATGTCCTCCTTGAACATAGCACTCTTTGTTTTCCGATATCCATGTTTCAGTGATTACTTTTCCGTTCAGCTATTACCTTGAGTTTCTTACTCCTCCTCTTGTCCATTATACCTGGGGAATCTGATCATGTCTCCTACATGACAGATAGGTCTAGTTGTTCTATCTATAAGTTAAACGCTGCCTTGGGTCATCTCTGTGTTGTGCTCATTGTTCAAGGACTATACTCAATGTATGATCTATCACCTGATCCCATCATTGTTATATCTATTATCTGTTGTGTCTCCCTTATTTTTCCCAGTTCCTAGTCACTCATGTGATCCATTGGAGGATCTATTTCCTTCCTTATCACAGCATGGTTCCATTTCAGTACTTCCTGATGACGAAGACCTCGAGTTTTGACGTTTGTACCTCAGGATTCACTTTCATCATTGGTGAATTCCTTTGCTTCAGTTGTCGATTATCACCTATTGATTGACAAACTATTGAATCCTTTCCATGTTCGACTTCAGCTTACCCTTATTCACATGGCTTGGATTGTACTGGTTCTTTGGGATCCTTTATGAAGACCATAGTTCCTCTCCTATGGACTAAGTTGCGCAAGATTATGTTCTATTCATATACACAGCTTCCAGATCTTTGAAGACTCATCATTATTTTATATTGTGGCTTAGATCCACCTTTGTAATATACGACGTGGTTTCATACCCATATCATATGATGTACTCAAATATTGTAAAGGAGCTAGTGTTCCAGTAAATTGAAAATAGCATCCTTAGATGTAACTTTGTATATGACATTACTATGTATTTGTTTCAGGTACTCTCTCTGCTCCATTGGATTTCTGAGTTCTCCAAAGATAAATATTATAATGTATTTCAGCCATCGTTTCCCTCTGACCTCACACATTAGGGGGCATCTGTTATCCACCTGAATGGCACCTCTCCGTCAGAGTGCCGACACTCCTCTTGTTGGCACACAAAAGGACATTTATGGATTGAGGGTTTCCCAAAACACTATAGATGGGCTTATTAAGAACTACATTCATCATCCATCCAACTGGTTATTTTTACCCTTTAGATATGTCAAGTCATGTACGCGACTCTTTAGATATGCAACTCGCATGTTGTATGCGAGCATCGGTTGTTGCATCTCGCGTACAAATGTCTACGCGGGTTACCCTTAAAGAAACTCGCGTGTCATACGTGAGTTTCCAGTATTGATACCAGTGTACATGTCCCTTTGACATTAAAAATAAAAACATACGATTACTTGAGATTAGTTAAGCACTTAACCTTAATCTCCTTAACTGTCTCAACCTCCTCAACCTTCGAAACTGCCTTATTTCACCAAGTATAAATACAGGCCTTGGGGAGGGTGTTAATCACATACACTTGGAGAGCAAATTTATGCTGGTGGAGTTTATATAGAAGTATTTGGAGCAGTGGAACTCAGAATCCTTTGGTTGCAAAGGAGTCCTTGTCTCAGGCGTTGGGTTGTAATCTGAACTATTTCATTATTGTTAATAAAGAGAATCCTTCTTCCATATGTGTCTTGAATGTCTCTCATATATTGTGGTTTGATAAATATTTATGTTTTAGCATTCTGTATATGATTTATCTAACCCATTTATATATATGTATCATCTTGTATTTGGAAGATTGACTCTTGACAGGTGAAGGAGAAGCATCCCTGAAGGCTTTGGAGGAGAAGCAGAGCGGAAGAGGACAAGCTAGGATCAACCGTCGTGTATCGGGTGAGTCTTTTCTATCCTCTTGTTTCCTTTACTGCACTCTAGAGTCGATTTCCTGCAAGTTTCATGAGTATGTTGGTAACCCCAGACCCTCGGTTATAAGGTGTTTATTCCTGTACAACAGCATTGCATTTTTCATTTTGCATATTACTTGCACTAGATTTGCTAGTATTAGTCAGGATTTCATATAGGAAAGCTTGCATTTATCATTTGAAGAAAATTGTGCATTTCACGTAGTAGCATACCCTGTTTTCTTGGACACAATGCATTTGCATTGATTGTTAGGTGTGCATTTTACTTCATGTTGTGTCATAACACCATTAGTTGCACGGCCATATACCTCTTTTGAGTAATAAATCCAATTAAAATCAACGCTTAATTAAAATGAACTACACTATTTTATTTGATAGGGTTCACCAACAAGATTAGGTTTTAGGGTCTTGGAATAGTTCATTGTGAGTAAATTCTCCAAGACCACTAAACAACAACATGTATGTGTCTGTCCAGGTGAGTGTGTGAAATTCCTTGGTATAACTAGTGTTTCTCAGGATCCTCCTCTCAAAAGGGAGTTAAGCACAAGGCAGTGTGAGCGGTTATTGATTGGGCTGACCCCTAGTCATAATTGAGTAGGACCGGAGATATTTCCAGGATTGTATTTGTATCTTGGGGCTCTTTCGAGAGTTTCAGGCTTTGCTACCCTGCCCATACGATCAATCCTGCCTGTGACTGTCCGCTTGAGCATTGATTATATTGAGGTGACCTTAGTGACCTTACCTAGGATATCGAGGGGGTATTTTGCAGGGGTTATTCTGCGGGTGTCCCGGCCAGGTTGGGGTCGGACAGCACAGTCGCTTTACGTGTTGAAGCTGAGGGCCACAATAATTGGTTACATACCTCCACTTGTTGTAAATGGGAGTCTCAAGCCTCTCCTAGGCGAGACATACCTGCTTCATTCAGGAGCTCACTTATCCCACCCTTGATTGCTTGTATTTGGCTTTAGATTTTATTGGTGATTGCTCTGTGCATGTTAGCTTGCCTAGGGTTTGCATAGATAGAGAGTTTTTTGTATTTTTTTGAGTCATTGTGGATTCGGGTGCGGCTCCTTGCCGTTCTCGTCATTTAGCAGAACTTCCACCTTCTACATCTCCTCCTCCTCTGGGAGAGAGAAATAGACAGTCCAGGCGGACTACTTCGCACATTGATTCACACACCATGGGAGACCATATAGAAGTTATTCCTGAACCACCTTCTCCCATTCATGTGGAAGATGGGGAGTTTACTCCTAACTATGATCCTTCACCCGACTTGACTGAGTTAGGTCCTGTGATTTCTGAGATAGGAACCTTTCATGATAGACCTACTTACTCTAGGGTTGATTCCCCATTGACGCATCATCGGTATGGAATGCTGGAGGATGATGAGACTCATTTTGAACCCGCGAGCACTAGTTATGGTAGATATGGTATGTTTGGTTTTCCCACACATGATTTCGCATTTCATGTTGAATCTAAGTTTGAGCCTAACACTATGCCTGGGGGCACTCTCATTCCTTACCATGCGGAGAGGTTTGGGAGCACTAGTCACATTGCACCTTCCATCTCGGCGGTGGAAGCTACATCACATATTCCTCCTAGGTCTAGGGTTAGTGATCCTATTAGGATACCAAATCCAAGACGAGTGACTATAGGGAATAGTACGTACATAATTACACAGATCCCTTCATCCTCTGTCCCTAGTTCTTCAAATGTTCACCCTCCACCTCATTCACGTGGTCCTTCGGGCCGGAACGTTGCTACGAGTTATGTCCGTACTGCAGTTACTAGACCGGTTGTGTCTCAGCTTCATGCACCACCTGTTGTTTCGGGAGTTCATGTTCATACTTCTAGAGGTCACATTCGTACTTTCGGAATGTATATTCCTACTTCCGAAGTGTATGTTCCTATTTACGGAGTGTCTCATGGGACATCTCATGCAATGACTTATGGATCTTATTATGGGACACAGTATGGACAGGTTTCTTCACCTTATGGGGGTGGCTATCAACAACCTGCTTACTCTCCAAATTATGGCTTTGTAGCTCCGAATAGTCAAAGTACACCACACTATGGTGCTTCCATGCCACCGTATACGGGTCAAATAGGAGGAGGGCACTATGGCGAAGGCCATTGTGGTAATCAGACCTATGTGAATTAGAACTCTCAGGGAGCGGTCCATCGACCTCATCATCCTAGGATCCCTTTCCTCGCAATGCTGAATATTCCTGACTTATCAAGATTGACGAATGATCCTGTAGCTCATGACCCGACTTGGCTGGCTATCCCTACTAAGCTTCCCTCAGACATACCCAAGTTTGAGGGCAAACCAAGAGAGGATCCGAGCGAACATGTTACTACCTTCCACCTATGGTGCTCTTCGAATTCCTTACACCAGGACTCCATCCGTTTAAGGTTGTTTCAACGCACCCTTACTGGGCCTGCCGCAAAATGATATATAGAGCTACCTAGTGGGGCATTCGCTTTGTTCGATGACCTAGCGTCGACTTTTCTTAACCACTTCTAGCTACCAATGCGTTATGACATTGGTACTAAAATCTTGTCGATGTTTTGGTAAGATAAAGCCACACATATCTCGGATTATATCCAAAAGTGGAATAGACGAAAGACGTTAATTAAAGCCTTTATACTACCGAAATTCCTCCTTGAATGGTTCCTTAAGTCGTTATTTCCGTATATAGCGAAGGATGTTTCTACATCCGGATTGCAAAATGAAGAACAAGACATTTTTAGGGCGCAAGAACTGGATTTGATTTATGCTCAGTCCGATTTGTTATATGAGATCATTCCCAATGCTCCGCGTTCTAGTTTCGACCCCAAAGTTAAACCTGGACCACATGCCAATGGAATTGTGGGTTGTGCGAGTGCTAAACCTATGGATTCGGTTGCAAAACACGTTAGTCAATTGTCAATCAACCAATCTACTTTGGGACAAGCCACAGCTTCGTCTCAACCTGCCCAAACAGCGAGTGTACTTTTGGTACAATCGTCAGACCAGAAGGGTAACCAGTAGCCCAGATGGAATAAAAAGAAGGGTAAGAATAATTGTAAGGGTGGGAATAGGAATGAAAATGCTCATAATAATGACAAGAATGCCCGTAATGCTGGGGGGACAAGCAGGATAAACGTAAGGTTAAATTCCCTTGCAAGTTGTGTAAGGATGATCACCTCACTTACTTGTGCCCTCGTATCGATGAAGCCTTGAGATTCTTGGCACAGGGCCCAGCTGTGCTAACTAACCCTTTACCTCACAATCAAAATATGAACTCGAGGATCCATGATCAATCTGGTGGTGATCAAGATCCACTGGAGGGTAGTGGTCATGGTTGCATTAACGTGGTACGTGCTGTGAAAGTTGTGACTCATGCGAAGGACTATGATTCATCACAACCTAGCCCAGGAAAGGAACCTGATCCACCAGGGTCTCCTCTGCGTATTGAGAAACCTATGGATAAACCTGAAGCTGCACCTCACATTCCTAAGGGAGTCCTTAAGCGTTCAGGGCACAATCCTAATGCCCGAGCCGCCCAAAACTATTTAGTTGTCGAGGATTTGGGCAACACTCCTTGTGTGATGTCTGCACTAGAAGTGCTTCAGAGTTGTCCTTCGCAAAGGAAGGCCCTTGCTTTCTACCCTTGGTGTGAATGATGATTATTCTTCCTCCGTGATTAAATTTGAAACCGTAGGAATTCAGCCTTGCTTGCCTTACTATGTGTCTCTTTTGATTCACATAGAATTTCTTAACATGACCGTTAAGCGTACTGTGATTGATGAAGGCGTTGCCGCTTCTGTGATGCCTTTATCATGTTGGAAGGGTTTAGGTTCCCCTAAGTTGTATAAATCAGCGACCATGTTAACTGCATTCGATGGGAGATCGTTTAGGCCACATGGGATCCTTCCCTCCCTTAAGGTCCATTTGGGAGGGAAGACCGTTGCGATAGAGGTTGAGGTGGTTGATGCGCTCCTTGACTACAATCTCTTGTTGGGTAGGAATTGGATGTATAGTATGCAAGTCGTATCTTCTTCCCTATTTCGCGTTGTATGCTTTCCATTTAACAAGAAGATAGTCACAATTGATCAAACGTCATTCAAGAATCCATCAGTTACCGCATCTTCGGGAGCTTCAATCTCGATCGTTGAACACTCTCAGTCGGCAACTGGGAGTGTGGGTGTAGGCATGTATCCATCCCTCATGGGAAGTTTTAGTTTTCCTGCACCAATCCTTATGATAGGATCTAGTTCCGGTGAGGCTTCGACATCTATGAGATTGGTGTCTTTTTGCACGAGTCATATGGAAGATCCTTGGATTCTTCCTACACCGAGTACTCCGAGTGAGCCCATTGTGACAGACGTGCCATTGCCTGCAACTATGATAGCTTATCAAGCTAATCTTGAGTGTGTTGCAGAGCCCAGTCCTTCCTCTTCATGGATGGAGGAGGAGGACCCTTATGTGCTGTCGGCATGGGTAGTGCAGTCTTCTCATGCGCACGACTACCTTTAGTGTTTTCCCTTTAGATGAAGCAATTATTGTGGCCATGTTGGGAGTTGAGCCATCATGGGAGGAACTCCATCATAGATCTTACTTTCTTCCCGAGCTTGACTGCTTGGAGCGTGAGGACTTTAGGGCGGTTCTTAGTGAGAGAGTTGGTAGTCCTATGGTTCCATTAAGCTCTTCTGGTCTGATGGATGATGGAAACATGGCAAACATATCTTCAATGATTCCTATCAATATCTCTCGCGATCCTAGCAGGATAGAGAATGTCTATATTGGGTTATAATGTTCCCATGCTGAGATTCAAGAATACACCGATCTATTTAAATAATTATGTGATATATTTACTTGGTCTTATGATGAAATGCCGGGTATCGACCCTTGTAGTGTCGAACACGAGATTAAGACTTATCCCAACGTTAAGCCTATTCGACAATGCTTGCGTGCGGTGAATCCTAGGAAAGCACCCGTGATTAAGGCAGAGATAGAGAAACTGTTGAAAGCCGGTTTTATCTGTCTCGTTCCCTTGACAGAGTGGGTTTCAAACCCCGTTCTGATGGATAAGAAGTAGGGAGCGATTTCCATATGTACTGATTTCCGTGATTTGAATTGTGCCTGTCCTAAGGACAATTTCCCCACACCATTTATTGATCAGATTTTGGATGAGTGTGTGGGTAGCGAGGTTTTTTCCTTTATGGACGGCTTTTCCGAATATAATCAGATACAAATAAAACCTGAGGACCAACATAAGACTGCATTTATTTGTCCTTAGGGAACTTTTGCATATCAGAAAATTCCTTTTGGCCTTAAGAATGCCGAAGCTACTTTTCAGCGGGAAATGACCTTGATCTTCCACGATCTCAAGTCGATTATCGAGGTATTTTTGGATGACCTTGCTGCTCATTCTCGTATGAGAATGCGTCATTCCTATCACTTGATATTGGTATTCAAAAGATGCCACCATTATTTGGTTAGGTTAAATCTTCACAAGTGCATCTTTTGTGTGAAGTCAGGTCGCTTGTTAGGATGTATCGTTTCTAAAGAGGGTATAAGAGTCGACCCTTTGAAGGTTGAGGCAATACTTCAGTTTTCTCCCCCGAAAAATCTTCGTCGTCTTCAATGTTTGCAAAGCATGGCAAACTTCTTACGGAGATTTGTTGTCAATTTTTCCAATTTGACTAGAGGCTTCATGCGTATTTTGAAGAAGGACACCACCTTTTGTTGGGATGAGCGAGCCCAGGAGTCCTTTGATGCGCTCAAGTGAGCCATAGCATCGGCCCTGGTGATTAGTCCCCCAGACTATAGCCGTGATTTTCTACTTTATGTGGCCGCGTTCATGGAGACGATTGGTATGGTTTTGGTTCAAGAGGATGAGGAGCTCCAAGAGCATGTCATCATTACTATCTGAGCCAGAACCTTATTGATGCAAAGATTCATTATTCTCATTTGAGAATCTTGCTTTAGCTACCGAACATGCAGTTCAACAGTTGAGACATTATATTCTCCTTCGCCAGACCTTGGTTGTAGCCCATGTCAATCCATTTCAATTCATCCTCACTCGAAGGATGATTGGGGGAAAGTATAATAAATGGATTGTCATCCTACAAGAATTTGATCTCGAATTTGTTTCAGCAAAATCGAAGAGGTCGTTAAATTTTGCAGAGCTTATATCGGATTTCCCAAGCGAGGCTGAGGAGTTGGTTTGTGAAGATACGTTTGTCGATGAACACATATTCTTAATCTCAACTTTAGACCCATGGCATGGGGATATCATTATATATTTACAAACATTGAAGGTCCCGACTCACCTCTCATAGGATGAATGACAACGATTACGTCACGTGTCTAAGAATTACCTCATAGTGGATAACACTTTGTACCACTGTGGGGTAGATTCCATTCTATGACGTTTTTAACTCATGAAGAGGCTGAGGTAGCGCTGAATGATTGCCATGGAGGGGCATGTGGTGGTCATTTATCTGGGCTTTCTACAGCCCAAAAAATATTAAGAGCGGGTTATTTCTGGCTGTCGATCTTTAATAATTGTATACATGCGGTCAAGAGGTGCCACCCTTTCCAGGTTTTTGCACGTAATATGCGCTTGAAACCTGCCCCATTACATCCCATCATCACCGCCAGTCCCTTCACTAAGTGGGGGCTTGATTTTATGGATTGCAACCCAGCTTTAGTTGGGGGGAATCATCATATCATAGTGGCTGTTGATTACTTCATGAAATGGGCTGAGGCTATGCCTACAGTTAAATCCAACAGTGAGACAGCCGCGCACTTTGTATTCAACCAGATTATTGCTCGGTTCAGAATTCTGAAAGAGCTTGTCACTAACCATGGCTCACACTTTTAGAATCGTATGATGGAAGAGTTAGCATCAAAGTTAGGGTACAAACAAGAGCATTCCTCCTCTTACTACCCTTAAGTGAATGGACAGGTAGAAGCAGTGAATAAATCACTCAAATCCATTCTCCAACGAACCATCGCATAGAGCAAGAATAATTGGCACATCATGTTATATCCTGCTTTGTGGGCATATAGAACTAATGTTAAGACTGCCACAGGTTTTTCTCCATATCAACTTGTAAATGGAGTGGAGTCGATATTGTCGGTTGAATGCGATATTCCTTCTTTGAAGCTAGCCGTAGAACTCTTACCAGAAACTTCACCATTGGAGGAGCGTTTGGTCCACCTTGAGCAACTAGATGAGCAGCGTCGAGATGCCTTGGTGGCTCTAGAAGTAAATAAACATCGCGTAAAGGTCCAGTATGATTATTCTGTCCATCCAAGGAGGTTTAGTGAGGGAGACTTGGTCCTTTTGTGGGACCAACCGAAAGAACCCTTGGGGGCAGGAAATTTTAACCCCATGTGGCGTGGTCCTTACGTCGTCAAACATGTGTTAGAGAAGGGCGCTTATGAGTTAGTGGATTATGAGGGAACGGCCTTGGCGGAGCCTAGAAATGGGCTCTATCTCAAGAAGTACTATGCATGATTTTCAGCCAAGGCCGGTTATTGTATATTATTGTACAGTTTTGCATAGTTAGGTCTTTTTTTATAGTGATTGGGTTTGTGATTAGTTTTCGTTTCTTTTTGCAGATGTCAATGGCATCTTCCACCTACATAGGATTTGCGGATGGTGTGAGCCATCACACTCAACGCTCAGCCTCTGCTGCTTGGGTGATTTATACTCCTATGGGTTAGGTACTGTCTTCAGGAGGCGTATGTTTGCGGCCATCTTCAAACAATGTTGCTGAATATAGTGCCATTATTGAGCTTCTACAGGATGCCATTTCACATGGCGTTCTCTCTCTTGAGGTACGTCTTGATTCAAAGTTAGTAGTGTCATAGCTTAATGGTTTGTAACATGTTAGAGATCCGATGTTATTAAGAAGATTCTTACGTGTGAGATTATTAGAATGGCAATTTGACAATATAACATACATACATATTCCAAGAATTAATAATCAGGTTGTTGACTCATATGCTAACTACGTGTTAGATTGGCATTTGTTTCATAAACAATAAATTCATCACAAACACAAATTTTTACACATGTAAATAAATAAACTGATCACCATAAAAATTTTATATAACATCCAAAATGTGGTAATACATAGTGTCATGATACAAAAATGGGGCTCTCGAGCCACCAAGATATAATACACGATAATACAAAATGTATAACTCCCAGGTATCTAAGCTTGTGGAGGAGGAGGGGGGTTGTGATCATGGAAGGTCACTACGGCTCTAGCTAGCCATTGGAATAATCGCACCCATGCTTGTGGTACACCCACCACCTAGTGCTGCATAGCCTCAGGCAAGTCCTCGACTTGCACCATGGGAACCCTATGCATCAGCCTCTCAAAGTTGGTATGAATGCTCTAGAGCATCCACTCTGCATCCATACCCATGATATCATCTCCTCTTCCCCTCCGTCTGTGACGAGGGAAGCCTTGAGGCTATTGTGGTCCCACATCTACATACAAATGGTAGATGTCACTATGTATTGTCACCCAAACAATATGTCTTTTGATTCCATATAATAAAAAAACATTAAAAAATTAAATAAATCAAAATTTAAAAGAGAGGGTCAAGATTTGTTACCTATGTCACCATATGCCAATCCTGGTGGTAGCAGCATGTCCGAGTCCCCCTGGAAATCAATCCCCACATAGGGTTTTTCATCGATGGCAACTATCTATTGTTGCCACCACAGAAAGAAATCAGCTGGATAGGGGTTGGACACCCTACCTCCCCCTAGTCTGCGCATCGCATCTGCCCAACATCGTTTGGCTGGATCTCGAACCCTATGAAGAGGAATGTCAACTCTGGGGCTCAATCCTGGAATACGCTCGAAGAAAAACATCCTCAGTATGCTATTGAAACCGAAGTTTCGCACTCTACCCATCTTACACTGACTGAGCTGATGTTTCATGTTGCTCAGTAGTGTAGTGCTCCAGTCATAAACCGTGGGTCTCATGCACTCCACTGCATAGAACATCAGAGGCTGCAAGGCCTGGTGGAGTGAAGCTAAGCCTGCTATCCTGCCCAATGTCAGTAGGATGGCCTTTAGGCCCAGCACCTGTATAGAGTTGGTTGGGATCTGACTTCCCACCTTCTCCGTGTCTGGATAGCAGTACACCGCATTGTACTCATTGATAGTCAAGCCACCTCTAGGCCCACCGTGAGAACGAAGGTTCACTACTTCACCCCATCGGGAAAGTTTAGTAATAAAGTATATATCCTCCACCTCTATGGTGAGGGACATCCCATCTATCTAGAAGGACTCAGAGTCTGGATCCCAGTAATCCACCAGCATCTACAATACTCTTGGTTTGTCCCTCAAGCCACTAAGACAACAAAATTTATAGAGCCCACATGCACATAGCGCTTGTTGAGCCATTAGATCGGCCCTTATTGCCTCCTCTACATCACCATGTTCACGCTCTCTCCATTCTAGGACCATCCTACAAAAAAAATTGCAAGTTTTCCCATTAGAATACTCAAAAAATCTCATGCGCGGCTGCATACGCGACTGTTTGCCAAACAGCCGCGTATGTACACTTTTGTGAGGGAATTTTCTACGTATATCCAGCCCTATACGTGTAAAAACCCTCTATTTCTGCGTGGGTTGTAGCGCTTTTTTTAGATTGGCCTAGAAACATCAAATGACCATGGAATTTGATAAAAATTGCATCAAAATGGAAGAGAAGAGCATGGGTAAGTACCTGGAAGAAACAGTAGTGGATTCCGCCGGCTGGATCTCCTGCAATTCGCTATTGAAAATCTGAGCTCAATTGGGTAAAAATTTCAAATGTTTTATAATGTTTTGAATTTTTTACTATTTATAGAAATTTTTCAAATTTTTTCAAATTTTTACCCCCTTTCCCGGTAGTTTGGATGATTTCTAATCATTTTGGACTATTTTTTACCTAATTCATGATGTAGGAGACCTTTTTGAGTGCCATTTCAGCCTTTGCATTGACCCGTTCATGCTGATCTCAAGTATCATGTCTAAACTGGCATATAGGTTTGGTTTCATCACCGTTTACATTTTGCATGACCTTATGACTGTTTCATCATAGCCTTAGGTATGAACCCACTCTATTATGTCACGGAACCTTCTTGCTATTTTAGAAGTGGCATGGTATGAGTGGTAGAGGTTGACCTTACATGGGTACCCTAGTTAGGGCCTTATCTGCATTTGGTGCCCATGCTAACGTTTTGTCCTTTAGGGTGTGGGAGTCCATTGTATAGTATTGCCATGACATTTCGCAAGAACCTCATACTCCTCTTGATCTTTTGCTGGCCTATTTCCCTCAGGACTCCCGTATGTCAAGTTGTAATTGCATTATCATGAAGTTTGCCTACCTTATTGAGCTTTATGCCGACTTTGCTGACATTGTGTTTCAGACATATAGCCCGAGCTTGTCTCATGTCTTGCCATGCAGAGACATTTTATATATCCTTTTCAACTTGATTCCCTTTTTACCGGGAGGGGATTTTCCCCCGAGTGTCGATATCCTACACATATGCCCTTACATTGAGCATAGGTATGTTCCACTGCTTGGAACTAGTTTGTTTTCCCCTATGACACTCGTCTCCTCCTAGCCTGTAGCCTGTAACTATAAAGTGTTCGACCTCAACACATTTATTCACACTTGTTAGTTTGCACTCTAGTACCTTGATTCCAATTTTCATTATCGGTGGGTGATCTCGTGTCTGTTAATGGTATACATCAATGACTGGTAATCAGACGATGGACTACTATGTTCGAACTCGACACTTCTATTCACATAGTAGGACATGTACTTGTAGCGGTTTGTGTAGAAGACCTTCCGGATTGGTGGCATCTCTTATATGCTACCTCCTTGATCGTGCCAATGTTCATGAGATTTTAGCTCTCGTGACTTGATTCCAGTATATGTCAGACATTTCCAGCCATTATGGAGATCTTGATCCATTGAATATCTTCAGCCATTATGGAGATCATGGTCCTTTGTATGTCTTCATCATGGAGATTCTGATCTATGTATATTGTACAAGGCGATGACCACTTATGTGATATCTTGTATGATGCCTATTCATGGCCATTGTACTCTTATGTATTTGGGACTGCTATATGTATTTGCAGTTATGTGCAGAGTTGTATCGTTGTACTATGTTGAATGGGTGGCTGGTCTTCCATTTGGGATCCTTCATCACTCCACTTTTGGGATGGACTTATAATGCATTTCAGCCATCGTATGACCCCTTTGACCTCATACATTAGGGGGCATCTGTTATAGCTGATTTTACCACTCTAGGTGAATCACACTTGTATGGCCTTCCCCTGTCCCTCTGTGGACTCCTTAGACCCATTGGACCATTTTTTGTCCTTTGATGTTTCCTTGACCATCCTTAAAAACATGTGAAAATTAATACACACAACTTTTAAACCCCTAATCACGTATATACACGGGTTTGACCCCTAAAACCGTGTACATCGGGATGTGTGCATAATCCAAATCCTTTTGGAGTTTTCCTTGACATGGATCCGACTCACTTGACTACTAGCCTTCCCTATGCCTTGAGATTGCTCTGATTCGACCTTTCATTACCCCTTTGAAAAACTATATAAGGAACTCTATGGTACATTGAAGGCATATGAGAGAATTGAGAGCAAAGAAACTATAGTCCATTGTTGTTGGAACTTGTGCTTGAGTCTGCATCCCTTTGTCCCTTCGAGCACTTTTGTGTTCTTCCCAAGATTGTCTTTTGCTTGTGAGCTTGCTATCGAGAGATGGAGGATTGAGGTGGTGGAGGCCCAAGTGGGGGATTCAGTTTCTCCAATTCGCAGACGTGCTGACAGAGGTTGTATCCATTGCAATCTCTGATTTTATAGTAATAGAAATATATTTTCTTGTCCAATAATGTATGTTGGAATGAATATTTTATCCATGGATGTTTTCAAATGTTTATACATTTTTTATTATATATGATAGAATAGATCTAACACCAATATATATAGTATGCTTGTATTGTTTACTTGTTGTTGAGGAAGTAATTTATCAATTCAAGCTAAAGTTGGAAAGCTCAACGGGGATCTACTTCAACCGTCCAGAATAAGGTACGAGGTCTGACCCTTTAGTGTTAGACATTTAATTTCTATTGCATATTGGAAAGGATTGATTTCTGGAGTCAAGCTGTCTGTTGTGGTACCCCAAGCCATAGGAATTTCTCTCCGTAACAATCTATATGGTGGGAGAACCTTAGGCAAGTGAAGAAGATTGATGAAAGAAAGATTGTGGTGAAACACTTCAAGAAATATTTCAAACAGAAGTACCTCTCTGATAGGTATTATGATGATAAGATTAAAGAGTTCCATGAGCTGAAATTATGGCAATTGACCATGGAAGAATATGCAAACAAATTCTTGGAACTACTGAGGTATGTCAGGTATATTCGAGATGATAAGGTGAAAATTTATCATTTTCTAAGTTGGCTACCTCAGGAATATAAAATAGGATTGAATTTGATTAAATTCGAACTCTAGAAGAGGAAATAATAAGTATTGCTATGATCAAAACAAAAGAAAACCTGATTTCCATAAGGCATGTAAGGAAAAGAGGAATGAGAAGTTTGAACAAAGGAAGAAAGGTTTCAAACCCTCTTACATCCGAGATCAGGAAAGTCAACCATCACAAGTTGTGATTAAGCCAGTGAAAATGATGGGAGACAAGCCAAGAGATCCAAAAGAGCCAAGAGAACCACTTCAATGTTGGGAATGTGGAGGAGACCATATTCTTCAGAACTGTCCGCATCGAAATGGGGATGTAAGTCAAGTTCACAACATCAAAGGAGCCAAAAATATGGGTCAAGTGGTGAGGACCATCCCTAGAATTTATACAGAACTAGAGGACCTCCAGGAAGATCATCAATCAACTTTGGTTGAAGTTGAAGGTAATATTGCTGAGAAAATTGTTTCTATTTTGATTGACCCGGATCTACTCATAGTTATATCACTCCTAAAATTGTTGAGATTTGTTCTTTTAAGAAATTAAAGCATAGCGGATCATGGTTAGTTCAACTAGCCACTGGAACCAAGAGAAATGTTAGTGAAATTGTAGAGAAATGTCAATTAGATATGGATGGGATATTCACTTATGAAAACCTAAATATTTGCCACTTGGTTCCTATGATATTCTCATTGGAATGGACTGGTTAGAAGAAGACAAGGTTAAACTTGACTACTACAATAAGACATTTGAATGCATGGATAAATAAGGACACCTAAGGGTTGTAAGGGGCATTCCAAAGGTGATTTCAATGAGACAGTTATGTCAGAAAGGTTGTCGATTGTATGCAGCCCATGTTTTGGAGGAAATAGAAAATGAAACTCCTAAGTTAGAGGACTATCCGGTATTGCAAGAATCCAGGGATGTTTTCCTGATGAGATTTTAGTACTTCCTCCAAAGAGATACATTGAATTTACAGTTTAACTTGTTCTAGGAACCACATCAGTGTCCAACACACCCTACAAGATGAGCACACCAGAATTGCTACAGTTGAAAATACAATTACAAGAGTTGCTGGAAAAGAAATATATCGAGCCGAGTGTGTCCCCATGGGGAGCACTAGTTCTATTTGTGAAAAAGAAATATGGGACACTCAGGTTGTGTATTGAATACAGGAATTTGAACAAAGTTAATGTGAATAATAAATACCCATTACCTCGAATTGATGAACTTTTTTATCAAGCGAGAGGAGAAAAGGTATTTTCAAAAATTGACTTGAGGTCTGGTTACAATCAGGTAAGAATCAAAGAGGAAGATATTCATAAGGAATCCTTGAGAACAAGGTATGGGCACTATGATTTTATGGTGGTACCATTTGGTCTCACAAATGCACCAACTACATTAATGTGTCTCATTAATAGTGTTTTAAGCAAGTATCTAGACACGTTTGTTGTCTTCCTAGATGACATTCTTATTTATGCTAAGAATGAAGAAGAGCATGTAGAACATTTGAGAATAGCATTGAAATTTCTAAGGGAGTATAAATTGTATGCAAAGTTGAGAAAATGTGACTTTTATAAAGATAAAATTCATTATTTGGGTCACATTATCTTAGATGAAGGAATATCTGTGGACCTTGAAAAGATTAAGACCATTATGAAATGGCCAACTCCAATAAATATGACATATGTGAGATCCTTTATAGCACTTGTTGGGTACTACAAGAGGTTTATTGAAGGATTCTCCAAGGTCGCACATTCAATCACTTCTTTACAAAAGAAGGGTATCAAGTTTGAATGGACACCAAGATGTGAGGGAAGCTTTCAACGGTTGAAGAATATTCTTACGAGTGCACCAATTTTGAAAATTGTCGACCCAAAAAAAGACTTTGTGGTGTGTACCGATGCATGCAATGAAGGACTTGGAGGATTTCTTATGCAAGAAAACCACATGGTATGCTATGAGTCAAGAAAGTTGAAGGAGCATGAGAAGAAATATTCTACTCATGATTTAGAACTTGCAGCCATAGTACATGCTCTAAATATGTGGAGGAATTACTTAATGGGAAGGAAATTTTAGCTAAGGACAGACCATTATGGTCTGAAATACTTGTTTGATCACCCAACTTTAAGTGCTAGGGAAGCTAGATGGTTGGAATTTTTGTGTGAAATTGATTTTGATATCAAACACATAGAAGGAAAATAAAACAAGGTGGCTGACGCACTCAACATGAAGGTACATGAAATTCATGTGGCGTCTCTTATTACTTGCCAACCAGATTTGAGGCAGCATATTATTAACCATATTGTCGAGGATGAAGTGTATGTGTAGATAAAGGACAAGTTGTAAAAACAAAGCCTTGAGAGGAAGTACGAAGGATATCAACTAGAAGGAGACGAACTTCCTACTTATAAGAATATAATTTATATTCCAAATGTGGCCGATTTGAGGAGGATTGTTATGGATGAAATCCATCAAGCTCCATATTCTGGTCACCTAGGATATCATAAAATAATTGCTACAGCCAGAGAGCAGTATGTTTGGTCGAAAATGAAAAAGGACATTGTTGAGTATATTTCTAAGTGCATGAAATGTCAGTAGGTGAAGGTGGAACCTCAACACCCAACATGTTTGTTGCAACCTTTACCAATCCCGGAATGGAAATGGGAAGTTATTTCCATGGATTTTAATACAGGGTTTCCAATGAATATGAGACAACATGATTCCATCATGGTTGTGGTGGACAAGTTAAAAAAAGAATCATATTTTATACCGGTAAATTCCACATATAAAGCCAATGCCATTGCAAAGGTTTTCGTGAAGGAAATTTTTAGATTGCATGGATTTCCTAAGGCAAAAATTTCTGATAGGGATACGAAGTTTACTTCAATTTTTTGGAAGGTTGTTTTTTCATATTTGGGTACAAAGCTGAAATTTATCACTGTCTACCATCCTCAAACCGATGGACAAACAAAGAGAGTAAATTAGGTGCTTGAATACATGCTTCACATGTATGTAATGGACAAACCATCCAAGTGGGAGGATTATTTACACTTGGTAGAGTTTGCATATAATAACGGGAAACACACATCACTGGGAATGAGTCCATATGAGGAGTTATATAGAAGAAGGTGTAGGACACCAGTGACTTCAGATAATCCAATGAATAGAATTGTGCTTGGTCCATAATTGCTTAAGGAAATGAAACAAGAGGTTGAAAATATCACACGGAACTTGAAAGCAGCCCCAGATAGACAGAAGAGATATGCAAATAAGCATAGAGTGCATAAGGATTTCAGTGTCGGGGATCATGTTTATATTAGAGTGAGGCCAAGGAAGAGTTCCTTGAATCTTGGGAGTTGTGCCAAGCTATCACCTAGATATTGTGGGTTATTTGAAGTGATTGAAGGAATAGGGCTAGTTGCATATAGACTTTCATTGCCTACTGGCACCAGAGCTAATAATTTTTTTCATGTCTATTTTCTTAAGAAATATGTACATGATCCTAACCATGTGATTAATTGGGATGTGATCCAGTTTGAACCGAAGGGATACTTCCAAACACAAATATTGAACATCCTAGAAAATAAGGTAACTGTTCTCTGGAACTGAGTCGTTGGACAGGTAAAGGTGCAATGGAAGCACTATAGTCTCGATGAGGCTACATGGGAGCTAGAAGATGCCATGAGAGTGGCACATCCATTTTTGTTCAATTTTGAAGAGCACTAAGGATAGTGCTAAATTAAGGGGGAGGGGAATGTAATATCCCAATTTTGACCCCTATTGCATTGAAATGATATATGATGTAAATATCATTATTTAATCATGGTGAGGAGCTCAAGACTAAGGCCTCGTCATCAATTTAGCGTTTTATGTATCAAAAATTAAAAACGATGCATATGGCTCTCGTGCTAGCCATTCACAATATAAATTGATACATCATGTAAATATGAAATTTAATAAAATACCCACAACTAGCTATGCAATGCAACAAGAGATGGGGGCATGATTTCACAAGGAATAGGGGGGAGATTATTCAAACCCTTGAGCCAATAGTGTTAATCCAAATTTCAATGAGAGAACCTATAAAACTATCGACTACCCATTTTGTCTTATGCATCCAATCATTTAATTCTTCCAGAAGTTGGTTGGGGCAGTTAATGCATTGGGAATGTAGAGGTATGGAAGTCAATTTTGTATTGGGGCAAGAAATCAATTTTGGAAAATCGTGTTTTTTATTGTGGGGAAAGAAAACACCTAGAAATTGGTTCCCAAACCATCCCTCATCCGTGTGTTTCTCTTCCTCACGCAGCTAGAGCTAGCTGGGCATTTTTCCCTCACGTTTTTCTGTAATTCCTTCATTTTCTCCATGGTTGGGAACTCATTTTTGTATTGCTCAGTGGCTGGGAAGAGAGATTCATGATTTGGGGGTTTGCAGAGGTCGTTTTTTCCCTTGTGAAGTGGATAAACAATTTCTGAAATCGTATTTCTCTCCAAGGGTTGTTTTCCCCTTCTACCATTTCGTTTTCGGTTGCCAAAACGTTTTTCTTCATGCCTAACACTTGGATTTTGTTGTTATGTGCATCCTTGTTTTGGTTGGAACTGTGAGTAAGAATTAGGGGTGGAAAAGGCCTAGAATTGGCTTGATAAACCTAGTGAAGAGAGGAACCTCATAGAATATCAAAAGGGGCTGGCTACTCTTTTATGCACACCTGAGAGAAAACTGGAAGGGATGGTATGGCCTAAGAGACTGTGTAGCAATGAAGGGAATACTTCCTTTTGTTGGGTTTGTAGGTATTGTGGAGATCAATATAGATATATCTTGTATAGGTGTCCATAGCTCTGTGGTTGAGATCATTACCTTAGCAATTCTTCCTTTCTGCTACCTTAGCAGCCTGATAAACCCAATTGTAGATTGGATTGGTTGAACCTTGGTGTGTATTTGGCTATGTGTGAGAATGTTGTTCCCTTATTCCTTGTGGAAATCATTCCAAGATCGGGGGTGGCAGTTGTACTCAGATATTGATGAGCACAACTAGCCTATGGTTGGGTGGAACGTTGCAGTGACATAGCTAGTTCCTCGAGGAATCTCATTTTCAAGATAAGTATTCTCTTGTCTTAACTATGAAATGTATTTGTTTTAAAATTTATTATGAACATATGAATGCATGAATGTATTTTATTCCACTGTATTTTCATTTATTATACATATGTATATGCATTTTATTTCAATGCAACTTTTATTATGTTCAAGGGTCTAAATCCCCTATTGGATCGCAGCAGTAGTCGCGTCCTCTCTCTCGACGAGAGGGGAGAGGACATGAAATGGATCTATCCATGCCCATAGATTTCTTTTATCTTTTTTCCTGACTGTAAATATATGCTATCCGTTAAACTTTTTCGTTTATTATGAAAATTCTTTCTCCCATGTAGCTTGCATCGGCGGATTTATTTTACACAATAGATCTCCTTTTCCTTTTCTTCTAGATGTAGATCAAGGTCACTTTTTAAACTCCTTCATTGATCATCAAATTTACTTTTACCTTGCATCTCCTGGAGGTGGATTCAATGTCAACCATATATCTACCTGCCTGAATATCTGAACCATTAAAATATTTCGGGATATACCACAAGCACTAGTTTTCACTCTTAGCCTCTTTCCAAAGTTTTTAACCTATTTTTTTTCTAGAAATACAGGCCTTAAATTTGGTTTCATTTCCATTGAACATATTTTAAGCACCTTATGAACACACCTTAGATTCTATCATTAAAATTTTCCATATCATTTCTTTTATTTCTCCTTAGGGATGCCCCATCTAGTTGCTAACAAAGATGGTGCTAACAGCTGCATATCCACTGTGATGGAGGAGCCTACATCTAACGCAGGGTGGATCAACTTCAATAATAACCAAGATAAATCCAAATGGATCATCTATGATTCGATGAAGAACAATTGGATATCCATGATTACTCTTTTTGAAGACTGCAAAGGAATATTTTGATTCATTAACAAACCTCTATGAGAAGAAGAATCTAAGTCAAAAGAGGGCACTGAAGAACAAGCTTTGGAATATGATAGATTGTGGCCTCCAAGAGGAAGGGAAATTCCAAAGTTAGAATACCTCCATCAAAGAAGAATACCTTTCTCTTACAGAAAGGATGAAGAGAGTATTAATGAGTTCGATCTTTAGAGCAATCTCGCCATGCAACAATTCACTATAGTTTGCATGAGGCTTCCTTCACCCATGCATAGATTTTCTACCACATGTATGTGACCACATTTGCAAGTTAAATATGCACTAAGCCTCCATCAACAAATAAGATCAAGACCTAAGGACTTCATTTTTCTCTGCAACGAAGCAAAAATCAAGAGCGATCCCAAAAAACAATAACAGATAAGTATTTGTATTTTGACTATCAAATAAATTAGATATGATTTTTTTTTAATATGTTTCATTATAGTGATATACATATCTGCATTCCTAGAATTAGGAAGTATGTTATAGTATAACATGATGAGTATATGTTATATCTTTCTTCTATTGGAAAATAGTAAATCTCATGTAGTACATGTTATGATTAATAAAGTAGCATATGGGGCTACACAACATTTCATGAGATATGGATGATGGTTGTACTAAAACATTTGTTAAAATGATTGCATGACTATGTGAATTATTTGTCATTACATTGAAATCACGGGATTATACAAGGTTTCTAATCACTTGACTAAATTTGTCTTGTAGGGAAATATCATATGCTATACCCTGCAAGCAGAGAATAAGAAGTATAGAATATGGATCGTTTTGATGGAAGATACCAAAATAGAAGAGGACAAATATGGAGCCATCTACAAAGAAGGGAAGCCTTATTGGTTATAGCAAATCATCCAAATCCTACATAATATATGCACCAAATAAAATGGACATTGAAGTCAACATGGATGTGATATTACGTGAAGAGGTTGCATTCAAATGATGAAAAGAGATTCAATGTGATATAGACATGGAATATCTTGAGACTCCCATATTTGAGGACCCAGATTCTGGTTCTCCCTATTTGTAGGTTCAAAGGGAGAATCTAGAAGTGTTCTCATATTCATTAAATTCTTGAAGAACTAGTGGAACTGGTTGAGAGGTCACTTGATGAACCTCCTACTAAAAGGAGATATGCATAGTATTGATATACATAAGGAAGGAGATTATAGTATTCAAGAATATTTGCATGGCTCTTAGGTTTATAGGTGTGGCAGAAATCAGGTGAGATTTTCCTCAATTAACTAAAATACACAATAGAGATCCTGAAGAGATTCAGGTTGATGGAATTTGAATTCCATGGTCATGCATATGAGGATGAATCTGAAGCCGATTCTTCTTTATATTTGGAGGATCTCACAAACAGTTGACTAGATCCTAGATATACCTAATCAACATCAAGCCAGATATATGCTTTGCAATCAATACATAGGCATGTACAACAAAGCATGTGTTGAGGTACCTATATAGTATGATTGGATATGGACTCGGGTATGTCTCAAACAATTTTTATCCAAAACATGGTGCAAAAAGGAGTAGTGAAACTCTAGTACATATCCATACAAAAGAATATTGTTGATATAATTACTAAGCCTCTGTCCAAATTCAAGTTGAAAATGTGAAGGACAAGATTGGTGTAGTACATAATAACTCCTCTAGTTGAGAGGGAGTATTGATGTTTCTCCTTACGCAATAGGAGATAGATAAAATCCTCACTAATAATGCATGTGGAACATGACTCGGGATTTATCCCCACTGATAATCCATGTAGTGGTACATTGATTAGAAATCGATTAAGCCATACATTAATATATGCCTTATATTAGCTATGTAGTCGTACATGGATTAGTTAATACATGTAGCAGATAATCCACTCAGTTTTACATAGATCATATTAGTCATGCATGAATACCTTACTCAGATGTTGGTTAGTCAAGGTACATGACTCAGCCAGGGGTTGGTGTATCTCATGTGGAGAGCGCCCACATGAGAAGAGTTATAGTCAAGACCTTAAATGACTATCAGATAATAGTCATTGTCTTTGATACTATCAGTGACTATCATATTGTTGGGGAAAATATTAAACAATTTATAACAGATATCCAATGATTTAATTGTCAACCCAAAGAGAGTGTAAAATTGTGAGGTACAAACAAAATATATGCAGGGGCAGAGTGTCATTGAACTTAATCTACAACTGAATTTGAATCAAACTTGCAAAAGAAGGAAATGACATGGAAATAAATCTAATTTAGAAAAGGAAATTGCAGGAAATAAATCTAATCTAAGAAAGCATAAAATTGCTTAAAATAAACTGATATAAAGCAATCAACATTAACTCGTGAGCTCACGGTAAATATATACTAACAATTCATAAGCAAAACATAACTGAAAATCTATATGAACAACTGATAACAAAGAAGTTAATGAAAATCTATATTAACATGGGAGAATCAAAGGATGTGCATTAAGAATCATCTCCATTACGTAACAATCAAGAATCTATTCTATGACTAACTCTGAACTATTCTCTACTTCCAAACCACTAGAGAGGCCTCTAACCAAAATGAGGAGAGAGCCATCCTATTTATACATGAACTCAAGATAACTAATCATAATTACAGATCCACTATTCTCTCAACTTATCCCTCAAAATCCTCAACAAATCCACTTTTCTCTCAACTTATCCCTCAAAATCCTCAACAAATCCACTTTTCTCTCAACTTATCCCTCCAAATCCTCCAACAAATATTGGATGAAATATTCTCTCCACATTTCCATGATCTTCTCCTTGAAATTAGCTCACATATTAAAGATGAAATTCGAATCTGAGGCTAGGTGGTGACTTTTGAGCTTGTTAAAGTCTTCAAATACACCTGTAAGCATTACCAAACTCATCCAACTTTAAAGTATAATGAAAATATGCTATTTTTCTCAATAATTAACCACAAATTCACTCAAAATACTCAAAAATAAATGATTTGGAAAATAACAAGGTAACCCATATTTAATCATGAAAATGGTGGATATTAATGGTTTTATGGAAGGATAAAGTAGGAATAAAGTGATAAATGGTATGTAAAAGATGAATAAAATGTGGTGTTTTTGCGGCTCAACACATACACTCGAGTGAGTTATAGTTAGGACTATTGGGGAGAAGTAAAACCTCTTTGAGAGGTCAAATATCCGTATAGTTGTCTAGTGGGGTACCATAAGATAAAAAGAGAGAAATGAAACTACTTTGAAAGTGGTTAGGCCTTGGAGAACATCACAGAGAATAGAAAGATAATAGATAACTTCTTTATACCATATAATATTCTAGAATTCAACAAGCGAATGTTGAATATTGAAAAAAGAATGGCGAGGTTTTCTTTTTGCAAGAAAATTACTTATTTGATGTGTTGAGGTTTAGTATGATGGATTACAAATCCTTGGTTTCTAGTTTAGGGAAACTACATGAGTCTGAATAGGTAGCTCATAGTTTCCTTAATGTATTTTATACATAGTATACATGTTATATTTTATGTTGTTAGTTAGATCACATCTAAGATTAGACATAGACATTAAGCATGTGCTTAGGTACCTTCAAGGTACTATTTCTTATGGACTCAGTTTTGCCTCTAGTAGTTGTTAACACAACATTGTCCACATATATTTCTATGGTCAACACCATAATTATACATCATAATCCCATCTGCTGGAATATTATAAAACCACTCATAAATTAGGATAAAATAATTAATCAATTTTGATTAATTTCCTACCCACTAGCCTAGATAGTTGGCATCCACTTGCACTACAAAGTCAACACTTTCCATATATACCCCAGGAAATATTTAATTATGATTCTGAGTTGATATAGACCACTTTATTGACTCCCAGAATTACTAACCACGCTTTCCTGCAGATTCTTCCTTATTATGTTTTTATCCATCTTTTCTGTGGATAAGGTAAAGCTAGTTAACTAGGAAAATGGTATCTTTTGTTGCCAAGCCATCCTCCATTATTTTCTCTCCAGATTCCATTATTAGCAATATTTTCCTTTACACATAATCACTCACTCATTACTTAGCTAATTCATGAGCCCTTGGTCTAATTAGGAAACTGCTTTATTCACATGTGTGGATTTATCATATTTAATAAGTTAGCTTTATGAGCTAGCATGAGTTGTGTTATCTCCTAAAATAAATTTATTTTCAATAAGTTGACTCAGACAATTTATTTTTTGATAGGATGAAGATTTCAAGTCATATTATGAAAGATATTGGGGTGACTAACAAAGTTGGGATATCTGATGTTCTGTTACTTAATAAATTTGAAAGTTTTAGATTTCGGTGGCTTAGGTAAGATTTTCAACAACTCATTAGTCACCGAAAAGCCTTGGTTTTGGCAGCTAATAGTTTAATGCAGGACCATGTTATCCACCGAAATCCTGCTCATCACATTCCTATTAAAATTTTGGGAAAAGGAGTTTTGGTGGCTTAGGCAAGCTTTCCAACAGCTCATTAGCCACCGAAAAGCCTTGGTTTCAGTAGCTTAGCGAGTGTTTTCAGGAGGACATTAACCACCGGAAGAAAATGAAATACGTTTTTGGAAAGCGAAACTTTTGGTGGCTTGAGCAAAATTTTAGATAGTTCATTATCCACTGAAAGACCTTCCTTTCGGCAACTAAACGATGAGATCCAGAAAGACGATAAGCCACTAAAATCTTGTTACACATGTTCTTTTGGAAAGAAAGTTTCAGTGGCTTGGGAGAATGTGTCGGCGGTTCATTAGCCACTGAAATCTCATCTTTCAGCAGCTAGTAGACAAAACACTAGATACTCTTAACCACCGAAAAGGCTGAAAAGAGAAAATGGTTACCTGTCCATCAAATCAAACTTGTCAGCACAAGATAGGTCATGATTTGGCACGATAAACCATCGAAAGGACGAGTAAACTACAGTAAGGAATAAGTTGATGATTAAAGAGGTCATTATTGATCTGACCTAACTAATGGGAATCAAAACTCTAATCTACCCTCCATCTATCCCATGACTGTAGTAAACCTCCATTGAATACCAAGTTCAAATTAAAAATGATTACTGGGTTGTCTGTCTCGTAAATATCACTAGAGGCTATCATCATCTCACTCGAGCACTTACCAAGTAGTTAACCCCTCAGAATCAATGCCATACCTCCAGTACACTCCCCTTTGATTGCATGCATCCGAAATGGTCGAGGCCATCTCTGAAAACCAGCCCGCTAACCTCTTCCACAGAATTTAAATTTCAATTTTTGCAAGTACTCAGAAGCACAATTCAGAGATGAAGAAAGGAGTACCCACCCTCAGGAAAGAACTAGGAGACATCATCTACCTAGAATCACATCCATAAGTCTACCAGTTTTTCAAAGATACATGCTGCTACAGGTTTTGTGAGAAAGTTCAAGGGTCACACTAGCAAATTGCAGAGGCATTTTCAATTTCTTGTGATGGATCCAAGGTGTTGATAGGAAAGGAGGAGTTCCTAGTGGCAGAAATCATGTTGATGCACCCATGTCCACTTTCAATTTTTGATGTGTTTTGATGCCCACTAGAAGGACTTTCAGAGTCCATGATCCTCGAATTGATATTTTGATTGTGTGGTAAAGGATCCATCGACACGGCTGGGATATATGTGATGAATTTAGAGGCATCTTTCATATGAGGAAACAAGTGAGTGAGGTGATCTACCCCACAAAGCTTAAAATGGAACTTGACCTTACATTTATACTTCTTGTCCCCCCCAGCACTGTTATAGTTCATGTCATTGTTATAATTTTTGTTCCTGTTGACAGAACTCCCAAGAACTGGGGAGAAGTGGTTTAAGACCACCATTACAAAAAATGTGGATTTCAGATCTTATCTAAAACCTAAACACAAAAATGTGGTATGGAATAAAAGTGTTCCATCCACCTGGCTAGAAGAGAGATGGCAGCAATTACTGAAAGAAAATTTGGTGTATATAACCTGTGAAGGTAGATACAACAGGGCAATTATATATCACTTCAAACTGATGAACCATTTTACAGGAATGCTCCCTTTAAATTTACCTTTCTGTTAGAATAATCAACCCATAGTTAGCTACATTAGACATTAATTAATCCATTTTTGTCTTATTTGCCTAGTTTCCAATATTCCACTCTATGCAAGTTGTCTTCCACATGTCCTAGAAGTCAAACTTGCTAAAACTAAGTCATGGAGCACTTGGGAAACCTCCTGGAATCCATATTTATCATATCTACTTTATTCAAGATCCTCCCTAGCGTGTATCTTCTTTTTATGCTAAGTTTCTTGCTTTATTGAGATTTATGGCAAAAGGGAAAGTAAGACTAGGTGTAGTTGACTTGTTTTTTTCCCTCATCATCCTTCATTATTTTATCCTAATAAAATCATGTATGAGTTATCTTTCCATCACTTATTAGCTTGCCTACTTGAATTTTCCAATTCGTGAGCCTCTAGGTAGATTTGGAAATTGCTTTATGCACCTATGGGGAATTTGACTAGATTTAGTAAGCCTACTTTTTGACTATTTCGAATGGCATCCTTATGCATTCAAATATCTCATGTAATTATATATTGCAGCAGCCTATGACTTCATAAGGTTGTCTATTGTACACTTATTCAATACAGATTAGTGTTATGCTCCAATTTCAGTCTCCTTTGTGTGTAAATTTGCATGTTTGATTAGCAATTTTGTGAGTGCAATTGTTCTATCACTTGGGTTCAATTTCCACATGGTATCAAAGCCTTTGTAGATCAATTTCTCTCTTTCCATATTGATATTGTAGGTTCGACATCTTGACTGGGAGCAAATTTTGCTGGTTGAAGGGCATAGTTAAGAGCTATGGATCAATCTCAGAAGATCATCTTGACTCCATTTAATTTCTTTGAATGGAAAGCAGAGATGGAGATACTATTGAGAGCGAAAGGTCTCTATAGGGTGACTATGACAACTGAGGCAAATCCCAATACAGCTGTAGAGAAAATTAAATGGCACAATAGGAGGGATGAGGCCTATGGTCTTCTATGTTTGAGCATATCCAAATACCTCCTCTTCCATATTGATGGATTGACATCACCTAATAAAGTGTGGGAGAAGCTTGTAGAGATTTTTGGTAAGAAAAATGAGATGAGAAGACATCAAATTGAGAATGAATTGATCTCTTTGAGTCCCAGCAACTTTGAATCCCTATAACTCTACTTTTCCAAGTTTAAAGCCACTGTTTTGCAGCCAAAACAATGTGGAATTGAAAAGAAGGAAGAGCAGCTAGTTTTGGCCTTACTATCGAAGCTTGGCCCTGACTATTCAGTGTTTGTTTCGACCTTCCATGCCACCAAGTTGACAGCTCGATCCTAGAAGATGCCTAAGCTTGTAGAGTTCATGGAATCCCTCACACAAGAACAAGATAAACTAGTGATGATGGGCACCATCAAACATTCCAAAGACCAAGATTTGGTTGCTGGAGATTCGAGGGTGGATTCAAAAGGCAAGAAGAAAGATAAGAAGCCACTTGAGCAAAAGAGAGAAAAGAACAAGTCTCAAGAGGAGCCCCAAGGCTCCAAGAAGAACTTCCAAAAGAAGAAGAACAAAGGAAAAATGAGCAAGTGCGCATACTGCAGTAAGGGATATCATCCTAAAAGCTCCTACATGAAGAAGCAAACTGACATGTTGACCCAACTCCTAGAGAAGAATAACATCTCCCTTCCTAATTGCTCAAAGAAGAGGGAAGGAGGATCAAATTCAAAGGACAGAGAGAGAGTACATGCATTGGTTGTTGGCACATCAAGCTCACCTAGCTTCATCATAGACTCTGGAGCTTCAAGACATATTCTTTCGACCAAGGAGGCATTATCCTCTCTTTACATGTCAAAAGGTCCACCAATAGTGTTGGGAGATGACTCTCTCACTGACAGTTTGGGCAAAGGAAGGATTGATCTTGACCATGGTAAGTTTAGTAATGTATTGTATGTTCCAGGTCTTGCCTCTAACCTCTTGTTAGTGTATCAAATGACACACACAGGGTATCCAAAGAAGGTCATATTCTCCCCTGATGATGTTGAGATCACTGAGATCTTGAATGGTAAAGACATTGCAAAAGGAGTTGTAGATCACACTTCGAAGGTATACATGTTTTCACATTTTCTGCCCTACTCAAACCCATGTGTTCTTCTGATTCATGCTAATGAGGAAAGCAAGGTTTGGCATGAAATATTTCCCCATATTAGCTATAAGTATCTTTCTGATATAAGTGAAAAAGAAATGTTCATAGGGTTACCAAAGATTAAATTTTCCAAGGGAGTCTGTCAAGGTTGTATCCTAGGAAAACACCTAGAGAATAAATTTGAGAGAGCTAGTCATGAGAGAACCTCTGCACCTCTTGAGTTGATCCACAATGATGTTGCTGGTCCATTTTCTCATATGTCAATGAGTCAAGCCAAATATGCATTGACCTTCATAGATGAATTTTCCAGGTATTGTTGGGCTTACTTCCTGAAGCATAAGTCTGAAGTTTTTGGCCTCTTCAAAGTCTTTAAGGCTTTGGTTGAAAACCAGTCTGAAAGGAGACTCAAGATCCTCATATCTGAAAATGGTGGTGAGTATGTCAAGTTTGAGTTCATTCAATATTGTGAAGATGCAGGTATTCAGATGCATCATTCAATCCCTTACACACCACAGCAAAATGGTGTTGTTGAGAGAAAGAACATATCATTGAAGGAGATGGCAACCTGTATGATGGAGGCTAAGACTTTGCCACCAAAGTTTTGGGCCTAGCCTATAAACTATGCATCCTATATCTAGAATAGGGTTCCTCATAAACAGCTTGATAGTATGACTCCTTTTGAAGCTTGGAGTGGGCACAAGCCAAATGTGACCCATTTCAGGATTTTTGGCTCAAAAGCTTGGGCTAGAATTCCAACAGAAAAGAGGAAGGTTTTGCATCCCCAAAGCCAAGAGTGTCTATTTGTTGGGTACTCTAAAGATTCAAAATGGTACAAGCTGATCAACTTGAGCACAAACAAATCCTTCATTGAAAGGAGTGTTCAGTTCCAAGAAGAGCCTTTAGCAGCAGTTGAAGTTGGAGAGTCTTCTTCACCACCAAAACCATTGGATGTAAGTGAAGAGACAAATGAGTTTGCTGATTCTGATATGTCTGATAATGATGATTTAATTGTAGATCCTGATAGTCCTACAAGACTAAAATGGGTAGCAAAGATCATTCATGCAGCTGGGGAACTAGCTGAAAATCCTAGTGATCCTCGGAGGACTAGATCTCAGTTTGAGAGTGCCCTGTGTATGAAAGACCCTTTGTTTGCAGAGAAGTGCTTTCTGATGGTTGAATCAGACCCATAGACATATGAATATACAACACATGATCCAAGATGGCAAATAGCCATGAAAGAATAATTCATCTCACTCTAGAAGAACAACACTTGGGAACTGGTTGATCTTCCCCTAGGGAGGAAGCTAGTTCAATGTAAGTGGGTTTTCAAAACTAAGTTTGTTGTTGATGGTTCACCTTTGAAATATAAGGAAATATTGGTAGCCAAGGGCTACTCACATGTACATGGTATTGAATACAATGAGACCTTTGCACCAGTGGCAAAGATGGACTCCATCAGGCTAGCCTTAGCCATTGCAGCTTCGAAGCCGTGGGAGGTACATCACATGGATGTGAAGTGTGCTTTCCTGAATGGAGATCTTACTGAAGATATTTACATGCATGAGGGCTTCACTTGTTGACCAATATCCTATCACATTAATCAATATTGTGGGTTTTAAAATTATTAAAAATTGAACCAAAATATTGCAGGTATTGGGGGGATGCGGGGTTTAAGGTGGGGGTGGGTAGGGTGGTTTATAAGGATTGAGGTATAAAAAGGGGTGGGGGATAGGTTTTAAGTATTGGGAGGGGGTTTCAACAAAAAGAGTTTGGGTCAATATCTATGGAAATTAAGGGTATTCTTTAATATCCCGTGATCACACGTGCTATATGAGATGTTCACTAAGTGAATTCCCCGTGTTTACATGTAGCAACCTCAAGGGTTTGTTACTAATCCATATTTTTTGTGCAGGATAAATAAATCATTGTATGGGCTTAAGCAAGCCCCCAGGGCTTGATATGCCAATATTGATGTATTTTTGCTGTCATTGAGTTTTGTTCGATGCAAGTCTGATCCTAATGTTTATTTGAGGCTGATTCATGGTTCTTTGATGATTATTGTCTTGTATGTGGATGACCTTATGATTTGTATAGGAAGTTCAAAGAAATAAATTGCCTCCTTGAAGGATGCAATGAACCATGCATTTTCTATGACTGATTTGGGGTTGTTGAGCCAATTATTGGGTCTCGAAATTGCTCAATCCCAACATGGAATAAAAGTACATCAGTCCAAGTATGCTTTAGATTTGCTGAACAAGTTCAACATGAAATATTGCAAGCCAAGCAAGACTCCCTTCCTTTCAGGATTTAAGCTTGAAGAAGCAGGTTCTTCTCCTATGGTAAATAATACACTGTATAGGAAATTGATTGGGTGTTTGTTGTACCTTACACACACTCGACCTGATATTTCTTATGTAGTAAGTGTGGCCTCAAGATACATGGATCAGCCTCATGAGATCCATTGGAGAGTATCCAAAAGGATCCTTAACTTTGTTCAGAGAACAAGAACTCATGGGATCTTCTACAAAGCTAAATCTGATCTTGATTTGCTTGGGTTTACTGATAGTGATTGGGCAGGTGACAACACAGATAAAAAGTCAACATTGGGATATGTGTTCATGCTTGCTAAAGGACCAATCAGCTGGTCAAGCAAGAAACATAGTTCCATAGAACTCTCATCTACAGAAGCAGAGTACAAAGGAGTTGTAAATGCAACAACTCAATGTTTATGGTTGTAAGGGATACTTGGTGAGTGTGGCTTCGAATCAGAGTTTTCAACTATTATCTATTGTGACAATTAGAGCACCATTTGAATCTGCAATGATCCATTTCAGAGACAAAGAACCAAACACATTGAGATCCATATGCACTACATCAGACAGCTTGTGCATGATGGCACCATTCACCTACTATTCTGTGCATCTTCAAAACAAGTAGCAGACATCTTCACCAAAGTTTTTTGTGAGAAGACATTCAGCAATCTCAAATCACTATTGGGAATTGCTGATCATGCTGTGAAGCATGATTGATGACAATATTTTCAAATTTTGTTTTACTGTCCATGTTTAAGGGAGGATTTTCCCACTGGGTTTTTGCTTCTTTCCTTGGTTAAATGGACATGCAGTATGTAAAGGGTGACTAAGCCTTGTTGCTAGGCCCTATAGTTTTCTGATATTTACTCATAAATTCAGTCTTAAGGGGGGGTGTTAGAATAATCAACCCATAGTTAGCTACATTAGACATTAATTAATCCATTTTTGTCTTATTTTCCTAGTTTCCAATATTCCACTCTATGCAAGTTGTCTTCCACATGTCCTAGAAGTAAAACTTGCTAAAACTGAGTCATGGAGTGCTTGGGAAACCTCCTGGAATCCATATTTATCATATCTGCTTTATTTCAAATCCTCCCTAGCGCATATCTACTTTTTCTGCTAAGTTGCCTGCTTTATTGAGATTTATGGCAAAAGGGAAAGTAAGACTAGGTGTAGTTGACTTGTTTTTTTCCCTCATCATCCTCCATTATTTTCTCCTAATAAAAGTATGTATTATTTTTCTTTCCATCACTTATTATCTTTCCTACTTGAATTTTCCAATTCGTGAGCCTCTAGGTAGATTTGGAAACTGCTTTATGCACCTATGGGGGATTTGACTAGATTTAGTAAGCCTACTTTTTTACTATTTCGAATGGCATATTTTTGCATTCAAATCTCTCATGTAATTATATATTTCAGCAGCCTATGACTTCATAAGGTTGGCTATTGTACACTTATTCAATACATATTAGTGTTATGCCCCAATTTCAGTCTCCTTTGTGTGTAAATTTGCATGTTTGATTAGCAATTTTGTGAGTGCAATTGTTCTATCACTTGGGTTCAATTTCCACACTTTCTACCTCCTCAAGAGCTTAACAAAAATGGAACACTAGGTAAAGGCCTATCCCACCAAAATTTCAGGAAGGTTGTGTCACCATGGCCTCATACAACTCATTGTCCAAGAATTGTTGCAGAGGAGAAACATAGCATGGACACATTTTTTGTTCTGGAATGAGTTTGAAACTGACCTACAACCAGAAGAGAAAGGAAAGTCTCCTTCAAATAAATCCACCACCCCGAGGATTGGAAAGATAAAATGAAGGGCTATCTCACTAGCAATAGTAGATCAGCCTTCTTCCCCTTCTAAAACCAACCAGGCTAAAAGGAACCTAGAGTCCAGTGAAAAGGGAAAGGAAATCCCAGCACAAAGTGAAAACATTTTGAACTTTCCCTACTCAGACGTAGAAGAATAAAGGGAGGAAGGGGTTGAACTAACAGAGTAGTTGACAGCAGAATAAGAAGAGTTTCCTTCACCAACACCTAAGAAAGGGCGGGATGAACAAGTAGCAGATACCTCCTCCAGCAAACCTAGGTCTCAGAGAGTAAGCAAACTACTAGAGAAAATACATGAATTAGAAGTTTTGGACAGGGAGATAAAGAGGAATAATGCCATGGTGACCAAGAGGAATAAGGAGTTGCACATTTTTTTCCTGGAGATGAGAGGGATGTATGTCATGCTGAAAAGGAGAAATCTAAGATACATGAAGGACAAAACTAGGCTATACAGGATGATCAGGCTTCTGAGGCTGCAGGTGAAGAATTCCAAATCAAACTCTAGCTCTCATTTTGCACTAGAAACCCTAGCTGAAGCAGTAGTAAGCCTTTAGAATCCAGAGGCAATCCAAGATGTTACTGATTTTCCAAACATTGGGCAAGCTGAAGAAAGGTCAGAAGATCAACAACAAAGATAAAAAGGATGATTTGGGAGGTTGATTACAATTTTGCAAAAGTAGGGATTTCGGTGGCTTAGGCGGATGCTGAAGCGACTCATTAGCCACTAAAAGCAGAGCTTTCGACAGCTAACATACTTGAACTTTTGATTCCTTAACCACCGAAAGCGAAAGGAGGCGCAGAAAGATATTTTGGCACAAAAGACCAGTTTGGGCAAGTATAACTATCTTAGGGATAAAGTGCAAAGCTAAAAGTCGCTAAAAAACACCATCAGAAAAGGTCTGTTCCAGTTTTGAGGATACATTAAGAAGGAAAGGGTCAAAAACCCTACCTGTTTTAACTAGCAGTAGATTATCTATCAGAGGAAAGGTGCAACTTTACTCCAGTACTCACTGTAGTCATCAAAAGGTTCAAAAAGTGAACAAGTGTTACAGCTAGATAGACTAGTAGTTAAATTAGGGTTTTTGACCTAATTTTGCAAAAACATTTATTTTTAGCTATTTTTAGTAAAAATAGATCCAACTTTTCAGGATCTACATATTTTGTAAAGGCTATAAATCCTAAGACTTATTTAGAAGCAATGGTTCGACTTCAGGGACCTTTTGACCATTATAATTATCAAGCTTCTCATATTGCTCATGACCTAATATAAGCTCTTTTGCTATCATATGTTCAGCTTCCATTTCTTGTCCAATTCTTGTGCCCTAAAAATGGCTTGTTCCTCATTCTGAACTCCGAATGTAGAAACATCCTTTGCGATATAAGGTAGTAATGAATTAAGGAACCACTTGAGGAGAAACTCCAGTGGTATGAAGGCTTTAATCAATCTCTTCCGTCTATGCCACTCTTGGATATGGTTTGAGATATGTGTGGCTTTATCTTGCCGAAATGTCGACAAGAGTTGAGTACCAATGTTGTAACGCACTGGTAGCTATAAGTGGTTGAGAAAATTCATAGCTAGGTCATCAAACAAAGTGAATGCCCCCCTAGGTAGCTCTATGTACCATTTCACGGTAGGCCCGGTAAGGGTGCGTTGAAATATCCTTAAACGGATCGAATCTTCGTGTAAGGAGTTAGAAGAGCACCATAGGTGAAATGTAGTAACGTGTTCACCTGGATCTTCTCCTGGTTTTCCCTCAAAATTGGGAATCTCTAAGGGAAGCTTCGTAGGATAGCTGGCCAAGCTGGGTCATAAGATACTGGATCATTCGTTAGTCTCGACAAGTCAGGCAGATTTAACGTTGCGAGGAAAGGGATCCTAGGTTGAGTAGGTCTATGAGGCGCTCCCTGATAATTTTGGTTTACATAGGACTGATTACCCTAACCACCATGGCCATGGCCATAGTATCCTCCTTTCGTTTGACTCGTGTAGGGTGGCATGGAAGCACCATAATGTGGTGTACCTTAACTATTTGGGGCTATAAAGCCATAATTCGGGGAGTAAGTGGGTTGTTGATATTCGTACCCATAAGGTGAATAACTTTGTGCATACTGTAGTCCATAATATGGTCCATAAAAAGTCCCATGAGATGTCCTATGAGAAACTCCATAGGTAGGAATAGACATTTCGGAAGTAAGAATATGACCTCCAGAAGTAGGAAGACAACCTCCCAATACAACAGGAGGTACTTGACTCTGAGACACAACTACATGAGTAGCAGCAGTATGCACATGACTCGTAGCAACATTCCGGCCTAAAGGACCATGTGAATGTGGGGGAGGAATAGCATTCGAAGAAATGGGAATAGAGGATGAAGGGATATGTGAAATCACATAAGTGGTATTCCCTATAGTTGCTTGTCTTGGCTCTGGTATTTGAATAGGACTACTAGCACTAGGTCTAGGATGAACATGTGATGTATCCTCCACCACTGGGATGGAGGGTGCAATGTGACTCGTGCTCCCAAATCTCTCCACATGGAAAGGAATGGGAATGCCCCCAGGCATAGTGCTAGGATCAAATTCTGACTCGGCATGGAACGCAGGGTCATGTTCATTGATGCTAGGCATGCCATAAATAACATAACTAGTGATCGCAGGTTCATGATGAGTCTCGTCGCTCGGCATCCAATACCGATGACCTGTGGATGAGGGATCATACCCAGAGTGTGTAGGTATATCATGTGAAGGAGTGAACCTAGAGTGTGTAGGTATATCAGGTGAAGGATCATACACAGGGGTAGGATCATCTTCTCCAACCTCCTGAGGTGAAGAAGACAACTCAGGAATTCCATCTTCATGATCTCCTATCATGTGTGAATCAATGTGAGAAGCAGTCCGCCTGGACTGTCTATTTCTCTCACCCAAAGGAGGAGGATATGTAGAAGGTGAAAGTCCTGCTAAATGACGAGAATGATAGGGTGCCACACCCGAATCCACAATGGCTCGAAAAAAATGAAAAAGACTATCTACTTACACAAACCCTAAGCAAGCTAACGTGCACAGAGCATACACCAATATAATCTAAAGCCAATCACAAGAAATTAAGGGTAGGATATGTGAGCTCCTGAATGAAGCAGGTATGTCTCTCCTAGGAGAGGCTTGAGACCCCCATACACAACAAGCATAGGTTCGTAACCAATTATTCTGGCCCTCAGCTTCAACGCATATAGCGACTGTGCTATCCAACCCCAACCTGGTCAGGACACCTACAGAATAACCCCTGCAAAGTACCCCCTCAATAACCTAAGTAAGGAAACTAAGGTCACCTCAATATAATCAATGCTTAGGTGGATAGTCGCAGGCGGGATTGACCGTATGGGCAGGGTAGAAAAGCCCAAAACTCTCGAAAGATCCCCCATATAAGAATACAATCCTGGAAATATTTATGGTGCTACTCAATTATGACTAGGGGTCATCCCAATCAATAACCGCTCACACTGCCTCATGCTTAACTCCCTTGTAAGAGGATCTTGAGAAACACTAATTATACCAAGGAATTTCACACTCTCACCTGGACAGACACATACATGTTGTTGTTTAGTGGTCTTGGAGAATTTACTCACAATGAACTATTCCAAGACCCTAAAACCTAATCTTGTTGGTGTACCCTATCAAAGAAAATAGTGTAATCCATTTTAATTAAGCGTCGATTTTATTTGGATTTATTACTCTAAAAAGGTAGGTGGTCGTGCAACCAATGGTGTTATGACGCAACTCAAAGTAAAATGCACACCTAACAATCAATGCAAATGCATTGTGTCGAATGAAAAACAGGGCATGCTACTACGTAAAATGCAAAATTTTCTTCAAATGACAAATGGAGTCATTCCTATATGAAAGCCTAACTAATACTTCTCTAAGCAAACCTAGTGCAAGTACCATGCAAAGTGCAAAGTGCAATGCATAATGCTGTAAAGAAGCAAATATTTTTGGATTTTTTGAATAAAAATGAGATACTAAAGCAAAAGAATGATTCTACCATCCCCAGACTCTGCAAGCACAATCAAACGGCACTCACGCAAAGTACTAAGGTAAAATAAATCTAATGCACTAATCCCAAAACAAAAAATCGAAAATGAAATGACAAGAACATTCTTAAAAAAGAAATTTACCCTAAAAAAAGTGTCTCTGGTCAGAAACAGAGGTGTATACGGACTCTAGTAGTATCAAAGGAGACTCAGCAATCATCAAAATTCACCCAGTAACAATCAATCTTCCCCAAAAAAGGCAAAACTCAAGGCATACGTGACTGTTCACAGTAAACCCACGTATGTACACAGATATAGCAGTCAAAGTTGTGTGTATATGCGACTGTGAGTTAAAAAATCATGTACATGAAGAAAAATGTATAAAAAGAAAGACAAATAGATAAACTGAGACAAAATTCACACCAATTAGACACTACCAGGAAAACATGCCCCCAGATCCGACTCAAAAACAGAGAAATAAGAGCAATTCAAGAACATTGAATGCCGATAAAAACCCCCAAAGGATAACTACTAGGAACTCCCCAGCGAAGTCGCCAGTTCTGTTATGGAGAGAAATTCCTATGGCTTGGGGTACCACAATAGACAGCTTGACTCCAAAAATAAATCATTTCCTATATGCAAGAGAAACCAAATATCTAACACTAAAGGATCTTGATTCGTACCTTATTCCAGACTGTTGATGTAGATCCCCATTGAGCTTTCCAACTCCATCTTGAATTGATAAATTGCTTCCTCAACATTCAATAAACAAGACAAGCATGCTACATAATCGTGTTAGACCTACTCTAGCATATATAATCAATAACATATAAGCACTTGAAATCATCCATGGATCAAATATTCATTCAAATACACATTATTGGACAAGAAAAGATATTTCTATTAATATAAAATAGACATTACAATAGAGACAACCTCTGTCGGCACGTCTGCGAATCGGAGAAACTGAGTCCCCCACTTGGGCCTCCACCACTTCAATCCTCCATCTCTCGATAGCAAGCTCACAAGCAAAGGGAAAGCTTGGGAAGAACACAAACGTGCTCCAAGGGACAATGGGATGCAAACTCAAGTATAAGCTCCGGCAACAATGGACTATAGTTTTCTTGCTCTCAATTCCTCATGCCTTCAATGTATCCAAAGGGTTCCTTATATATATCTTCAATGGGATAATGAAAGTTTGAATCCGAGCGATCTCAAGGCATATGGAAGGCCAGGAGACAAGAGAGTTGGATCCACATCAAGGAAAACTCCAAAATAATTTGGCCTTTTGCACACATCCCAATGTACGTCATTTTAGGGGTCAAACCCACGTATATATACGAGAAAGGGTTTAAAAGTCACGTATGGCAATTTTTGCATGTTTTTAGGGATGATCTTGGAAAAATCAAAGGAACAAAAATGGTCCATGGGGTCTAAGGAGTCTGCAGAGGGACAGGGAAGGCCATAAAAATGTGATTCACCATGTGTGGTAAAATCATCTATAATAGTGGAAGTTACCCATGGTTTCCCCTATGAATTTATAACAGTTGGATTCAACCCCCTATGACTATATGGCATGTGCACACCTAATAATATGTTATAAGAATCAATTCTAACCTTGAATTTGAAAGAAGGAAAACCCCTTACTTGGACTAAGACAAGACCATGAAGATCCATCAAAGGTGGAATATAATGGAGGTTTTAACCCTCTTCAACTATTTCAATATAAGGTGGAGTGAAGTGTTCAAAAACCATAGTTTATGTGTGTAGTGTAAAAATGATATGAGCTTCAAAATCTTTAGTGCTAGGTAGATTAGTTGAAGGATTAAGTCTCCTTTGTTGGATCAACGAGCCCTCAAACTCAACATAACCCATACACAACCACCTTGAGTGGCATAAATACTGCTCATCCATGATGACAAATTATAAATCACCAAAATAAACCAATCACTCAACCTAAGTCCCGACTAATTAACAATCAACAAAGAGCACTCACTATAAAAAGTCCTAAAAGCAATAGCAACTAAAATTACTCTCCCTTTGAACTAAGATTCCAAGTGATCAAAACCTAGTACCTCTAATCATTACGTGAGTATGGATAAGGATGGAGAAGCTATTACCCATTATTCCACGCAATGTTGAGCACTGGGAACAAGTACCCTCAATGAGGATAGGTACCCCCTAGAGGCCTCCAAAGTGTGAATCATAAATCTACCTAAAGTACCACAAGGAATTCCCCCCTTGGATTCACCTATATATGATCCCTAAAGAATGGACACTAAGGTTATGACTTCATGAACAATGTCTGGGTGAAACAGTTGCCGGTCAAGTTCATATGTGTGATAAGGGAAGGTAAGACTTTCCAACGAATCCTATTCAGGAGGTGTTACCCTGGTGAATTTACAATGAACAAGACCCAAATAGATGCAAGAACCCACAAAGCACACTAAGAGGGTAGAATCTCTCAAATCCATGTAGCTTGAACTCATGCCTGATTCATATGTAAGAAGAGGCTTTTTGACAAGCTCCTTCCATTGCTAATGGATTTTCACTCCCAAGCACAATTCTAGTTTAAGTTTTGTGGCTCGAGAGAGTTTTATATCCATAACCTAATCCGAAGTCCCTAGCCTCCACTAATGTGTGTTTGTTATCAATAGAAATATTTTTATTTTATTTTACTTAAGCATTGATTTTAATAGATTTGTTACTCAAGGGGTAATGGAGTGAAATGTTGGTGATGTTATTGATTCAACCAAATAAACCATGCAAAATGATGAAGCTTCTATTTTTATTTTTTATGAACTATATTTAAAGAAAGGAGAGATATTTCCATGCACACCCACAAAATCACCATACACTATTAGGATTATTAATTCTACCTTGTCCAATTTGGTCATATGTCTAAATCAGGAGTCATGTTTAAATAGGGAGTCCATCCAGTCTATTTTTAGTCACTAGCGCCATTGAGTCCACTTAGCCTAATTGGGGCACATGTTCCAGTTACTAAAGTGTGGAAAATGTTAATTGAGGCCTACTACCACTGATTGCACTTGTATGCATCGGTTTAGGAGCCTCCTAGATCAATCCCTACAATTTAGGAGCCACTGGGAGTGCTAATACCAACCAAGTTTAGTTCAGTTGAGTTGGTGACTAGTCAAGCTTAGTTAGGAGTCAGTTACATTCATTTCTAGTCCTCTACATTCAGTTAGCGCTAGGTTTGCATGGCTGCATGCAGGAGAGGTGCATTCCTCACCTACCATAGTAATTTAGGCTTAGTTAACACTGAATTAGACAATTGAGTTGTGATTTAGAACTCCGATGAAATCCGATAATGATTTAGACAAGGTCAGTTAACCATTGAGTCCTCCAATAACGATTTAGACAAGATCAGTTAACCATTCAGTTAAGTAGATTCTAATCAATTTGAATTTCCTCACATGGATTCAAATTGATTGTGGCTATTTATCCATTGTACTTTATTGTAATTATTATCTAATTAATTTTGATTAATGAAAGCATTCATAGTTGCAAGACATTTTGCATTGTTTCATTCTTCAAATGCCGAGTAAATTGTGTGACCTATTCTTGTGAGTTGTGTGTTGATCCATAGATATATGTGCTTAATTTAATATGGTATCAGAGCCTAGGCAGGACAAGGCACTCCTCCTACTATAGATCCATACTTGGATCATTTTTTTGAGTAAAATTGTTTCTTCTAATACTGCACCAGAAGCGGAGAATTTACCACTTAATATCCCAAGTTAAGGAATTGTTGATCAAGCTTGCTTGATCATCTATGCTGGGTGTGAAGGAAATTCCAGAAATGCAGACTATTGACCTTATTTTGTCTGTTTGATTGTGTGATTTATAGGTTTATCATTCCTCTTCATTGCATTCTCTACAAGTAGCTCAGTCTCCTTCACAGCATTTTCCACAGCAACTCAGTCTTCTCCACTGCATTCTAGATGGCCCCTCCAATGGAGCTCCTCACTCTTTTCAACTATCACCAGTGGAAGGAGGACATGGAGGTGCAACTACACTCCAAGAGACTCTTTAGACTCACAATGCAGGAAGAGAAAGATCCAATTCATTATGTTGACAAAGAAAAGTATTGGAATAGGCTTGATGAAGCCTACGGATGCTTGTGCCTCTCAAGATCTTCTCTTCCACATCAATGGATTGAAGACTCCCAAGGCGGTTTTTGATAAGCTTGCCTCCTTATTTGACAAGTAGGATGATCTGAGGGTCTATTAGCTTTAGAATGAGTTGATTTCTCTTCATCCATCAAATTTCTAAACACTCAATGACTTCTTCCCAACAATTCAAGAATCTAGTGTTCTAATTGAAGTTGTGCAAGGTTGAGAAGAGGATGATCAACTCATCCTTACCATACTCTCCAATATTGGTGCAGACTATTTATTATTTGTATTAACATTTCATTCTATGAAGATCTCTACTCCAAACTGGAAGATGCCTACTCTTAACTCTTTCATTGAATCTCTCACTCAGGAGCATGACAAGTTGATCCAAATGGGGATCATTCGATCTTCCAGAGATCGAACACTTGTTGCAAGAGGACCTAAGGTAGTGAATGACAAAGGGAAGAAAAAGGATGAGTCTCATGTAGAGAAAGAGCAGTCAAAATAGCCTTCAGGTTTGAAGAGAAGCAAGAAGAATGGCAAAGGAAAGACACTGTGTTCTTACTGTGGAAGGGGATTTCATCCAGAAAGCACCTGTATGAGAAGAACAGTAGATGAGATGGCTATTCTTCTAAAGAATTATAACATTATTGTACTTGCTAGCGTAAGGAAGGATGACTATAAGGAAGAAACTAAAGAATATGAAGAGACATGCCATGCATTGAAGGCTAGCTGCTCCACAGCACATGCCTTCCTCATTGATTCTAGAGCTTTGTTATAGCAGATTTCACCACTCCAGGTGAATCACACTTTGTATGGCCTTCCCCTGTCCCGCTGCAGACTCCTTAGCCCCTATGGACCACTTTTTGTCCTTTGATGTTTCCTTGATCATCCCTAAAAACACATGAAAAATGCTATACGTGACTTTTAACCCTATAAGCGCGTACATACGTGGGTTTGACCCATATAACCGCGTACATCGGGATGTGTGCATAATCCAAATCCTTTTGGATTTTTCCTTGACATGGATCTGACTCATCTGACTCCTTGCCTTCCATATGCCTTGAGATCGCTCGGATTCAACCTTTCATTACCCCTTTGAAAAGCTATATAAGGAACCCCTTGGTACATTGAAGGCATAAGAGAGAATAGAGAGAAACGAAACTATAGTCCATTGTTTCCGGAACTTATGCTTGAGTCTGCATCCCTTTGTCCCTTGGATCACTTTTTTGTTCTTCCCAAGCTCTCCTTTTGCATGGCATTCTATCTCTTGAGGTACATCTTGATTCGGAGTTAGTAGTGTCACAGCTCAATGGTTTGTACCATGTTAGAGATCTGACGTTATTAAGAAGGTTCTTATGTGTGAGTTTGTTAGAACAGCAATTTGACAGTATAACATATATACACATTCCAAGAAATAATAATCAACTTGCTGACTCATATGCTAACTACGTGTTAGATTGGAATTTGTTTCATTCATAATAAATTCATCACAAACACAATTTTTACACATGTAAATAAATCAATCAATCACCATAAACTTTTTATACATCAAAAATGTGGTAATACATGTGTCATAATACAAAATTTGGGCTTTTTAAGCCACCATCATATAATACACGGTCGTACAAAATGAATACACTCCCAGGTGTCTAATACTGTGGAAGAGGAGGAGGGTTGTAATCATGGAATGTCACTACGGCTCTAGCTAGCCGTCGAAATAAATGCACCCATGTGCGTGGTACACCCACCACCTGCCGTTGCATGGCCTCAGGAAAGTCCTCGACTTGCACCATGGGAACCCTATGAGTCAGTCTCACAAAGTTGGTATGAATGCTTTGGAGCGTTCGCTCCGCATCCACACCCGTGATGTCATCTCCTCTTCCCCTCCGTCTATGACGAGGGAAGCCCTCTGGCTACCGTGGTTCCACATCTGCACACAAATGGTAGATGTCACTATGTATTGTCATGCAAAAACATGTCTTTTTGATTCCACATAATCAAGAAAATACAAAATAAATTAAATAACTCAAAAAATTTAGAAAGAGTGAGGGTCAAGATTCGTTACCTATATCGCCATATGCCGATCCTGGTGGCAATGGCATGTCCGAGTCCGCTCGAAAATCTATCCCTGCCGCAGGGGTAGTCATCAATGGCAACAATTTGTCGTCACCACCAAGGAAAGAAGTCAGCTGGATATGGGTTGGCCACCCTACCACCCCCCAATCTGCGCATCGCATCTGCCCAATGCCGTTGGGCTAGATCTCGAACCCCATGGAGAGGAACGTCCACTCTAGGGCTCAATCCTAGAACACGCTCGAAGAAAAATGTGCTCAGAATACTGCTGAACCTGAAGTTCTGTACCCTGACTGCCTTACACTCACTGAGCTGGTGTTTCATGTTGCTTAGTAATGTAGTACTCCAGTCATAGACTGTGGGTCTCATGCACTCCACTGCATAGAACATCAGTGGCTGCGAGGGCTGGTGGAGTGATGCTAAGCCTGCTATCCTACCTAGCGTCAGTAATATGGCCTTTAGGCCCAGCACCTGTATAGCATTGGTAGGGACTTGACTCCCCACCTTCTCAGTGTCTGGAAAACAGTACACGGCTATGTACTCATCGATAGTCAGGCCACCCCCTGGCCCGCCTCGGGAGCAAAGGTTCACCACCTCCCCTCGTCTAGAAAGAACAGTGATAAATTATATGTCCTCCACCTCTATGGTGAGGGATATCCCATCAATACGGAAGGACTCTGAGTCTGGATCCCAATAGTCTACCAGCATCTGTAGCAATCTTGGTTTGGCCCTCAAACCACCAAGACACCAAAACTTGTAGAGTCCGCATGCACATAAAGCTTGTTGAGCCATTAAGTCGGCCCTTACTGCTTCCTCTACTTCACCGTTCTCACGCTCTCTCCACTCTAGCACCATCCTGCAAAATAAATTGCAAAATTATCCATTAGTTTATTAAAAAATCATATGCGTGGCCTCATACGCAAACAGTCGCGTATGTACACGGGTTTTAGGCCATTTTCTGCGTATAGCCATCCCTATACACGGAAAAAATGTCGATACCCATGTGGGCCATAGCGCACACTTTGGGATGGCTTAAAAACTTCATTTAACCATGAAAATCTATAAAAATTATATCAAAATGCAAGAGGAGAGCATGAGTAAATACCTGGAAGAAACGGTTGTGAATTCCGTTGGCTGGATCTCCTGGAATTTGCAGTTGAAAATCAGAGCTCAAATGGGTAAAAGTTTCAAATGATTTATATTTTTTACTATTTATAGAAAAAATTTCAAATATTTGAAAAATTTTACCCCCTTTCCTATAGTTTCGACATTTTCTAACCATTTTGGACCGTTTTTGACATAATTTGTGATGTAGAAGACCTTTTTTAGTGTCGTTTCAGCCATTGGATTGACCCATTCGTGCCGATCTCAGGTATCATGACTAAACTGGCATATAGGTTAGGTTTCACCACCATTTTCATTTTGCATGACCTTGTGACCATATCACCATGTCCTTAGGTACGAACACACTCTATTATGTCACGGAACCTTCTTGCTGCTTTAGAAGTGGCATGATGTGAGTGGTAGAGCTTCACCTTACATGGGTACCCTAGTTAGCACCTTATTTGCATTTGGTGCCCATGCCGACGTTTTCTCCTTTAGGGTGTGGGAGTCCGTTGCATAGTACTACCATGACATTTCACAAGATCCTCATACTCCTCTTGATCTTATGCTAGCCTATTTCCCTCAGGACTCCCTCATGTCAAGTTGTGAATGCATTATCATGAGCTTTTCCTGCCTCATTGAGATTTATGCCGGCTCCCCTGACATTGCGTTTCAGCCATATAGCCCGAGCTTGTCTCATGTCTAGCCATGCAGAGCCATCTTTTATATCCTTCACAGCTTGATTTCCCTTTTTACCGGGAGGGGATTTTCCCTTGAGTGTCGATATCCTACACATGTATCCTTGCATTGAGCATAGGTATGTTCCACTGCTTGGAACTAGTTTGTTTGCCCTTATGACACTCGTCTCCTCCTAGTTTGTAACTATAAAGCTAGTTTATTCTTTTTTCAAGCTTTTCAAATAACTGAAAAAGTCCAAAAAAATAAAAAAACCAAAAAGCCGGACAAGGAAAGATGTTATCTTTGGCAGCTGTCGAGTCGTGTTGCCTTCGAACAAAGCAATGTATATCACATCCATTGGTTGGGTCATAGTTTGACTTTAGGAGTTGTACTCGTTTATCTGAGTTTATCTCCATCGACTGGTTAAGCTTCCAGTCCCTATGGAGCCTCTGTCGATGCCTCCTATGTCGCAGAGATGTCCCAGATTGTATATCGAGTCTATGCTACCTTCATTCAGTCACCATACGCCATTATGTTGTTGTTCGAAGGAAGTTGAAACCTAAGTCGGCCATTCCTTAGTTATCTTGACTTTGCATGTCAGCCATTCCCGGTACAGTTACCGGTTCATGCACCTTATGATCGAGTCCTTCCACATTATATAGCGTTGCTGAGTACCTCGTGTTGGATGATGGGGGATGCCTTAATGCCCTCCTTCCAGTGGATTTCATCCCATCGACTTCAGATCATTTATTCTGGGATTGGAGTCTAGAGTCATTTTTAGTGCCTTGAGACTTGTAGTCATCAGTGGCAGGCTCTCTCGCCATCGACAGTTTCTTAGGAATACATCAATGTCCCTTGATCGATGGATCCTCTCAAGTGTTCGACCTCAACACATTTATTCACACTTGTTAGTTTGCACTCTAGTACCTTGATTCCCATTTTCATTATTGGTGGGTGATCTCGCGTCTGTTAACGGTATACATTAATGACCGGTAATCAGACGATGGACTACTATGTTCGACCTCGACACCTCTATTCGCATAGTAGGACATGTACTCGTAGTGGTTTTTGTAGAAGACTTTCCAGATTGGTGGCATATCTTATATTCTACCTCCTTGATCATGCCAGTGTTCATGAGATTTCATCTCTCGTGACTTGATTCCAGTATATGTCAGACATTTCCCGCCACTATGGAGATCTTGATCTATTATATATCTTCAGCCATTTTGGAGATCATGGTCCTTTTTATGTCTTCATCATGGAGATTCTAATCTATGTATATTGTATGTGGCTATGACCACATATGTGACATCATGTATCATGCCTATTCATGGCCATTGTACTCTTATGTATCTGGGACTACTATATGTACTTGCAATTATATGCAAAGTTGTATTATTGTACTATGCGAATTGGGTGGCTGGTCTTCAATTTGGGATCCTTCATCACTCCACTTCTGGGATGGACTTATAATGTATTTTAGCCATTGTATAACCCCTCTGATCTCATACATTAGGGGGCATCTGTTATAGCAGATTTCACCACTCCAGGTGAATCACACTTTGTATGGCCTTCCCCTATCCTGCTACAGACTCCTTAGCCCCTATGGACCACTTTTTGTCCTTTGATGTGTCCTTGATCATCCCTAAAAACACATGAAAAATTCTATACGTGACTTTTAACCCTATAAGCGCGTACATACACGGGTTTGACCCATATAACCGTGTACATCGGGATGTGTGCATAATCCAAATCCTTTTGGAGTTTTGATTGACATGGATCCAACTCATCTGACTCCTGGCCTTCCATATGCCTTGAGATCGCTCGGATTCGACCTTTCATTACCCCTTTGAAAAGCTATATAAGGAACCCCTTGGTACATTGAAGGCATAAGAGAGAATTGAGAGCAACGAAACTATAGTCCATTGTTGCCGGAACTTATGCTTGAGTCTGCATCCCTTTGTCCCTTGGAGCACTTTTGTGTTCTTCCCAAGGTTTCCTTTTGCTTGTGATCTTTCTATTGAGAGATGGAGGATTGAAGTGGTGGAGGCCCAAGTGGGGGATTCAGTTTCTCCTGTTCGCAGACGTTCCATCAGAGGTTGTATCTTGTAATCTCTGATTTATATTAATAGAAATATCTTTCCCTGTCCAATAATGTGTGTTTGAATGAATATGTTCTCCATTGGATTATGTCAAATGCTTTTACATTATTGATTATATATGCTAGAATAGATCTAACACCATGATATATAGAATGCTTATATTGTTTACTTGTTTCTGAGGAAGTAATATAGCAATTCAAGATGAAGATTGGAAATATCAACGAGGATCTACTTCAACCGTTCGGAATAAGGTACGAGGTATGATCCTTTAGTGTTAGACATTTAATTTCTATTGCATATTGGAAAGGATTGATTGTTGGAGTCAAGCTGTCTGTTGTGGTACCCCAAGCCATAGGAATTTCTCTCTGTAACAAGCTTCCAATCATATGGTTTCATCCAAAGAATCATTCTCTTCCTTGCAGCCTTTTGATGGTCCTAGCCTTTCAGATTGGAAATAGCAGTAAAATTCAAGCCAAAGGGAAGGGCTCTATCAAGATTGAACATGGAAAGTTCAAAGATGTGCTTTATGTTCCCTCCCTAGATACAAACTTCTTATCTGTATACCATATGACTCATACTGGCTCTCTAAAGTGAGTCATATTTGGTCCTGACTCAGTGAAGATCACAGATATCTCTACTGGGAACACCATAGTGAAGGGTGCTACAAATCATGCCTCCAAGGCATATGATTTCTCACAATTCATGCCATTTTCAGACCCATTGCACTCTTAGCAACCACTTGCAAGGGAAGTTAAAAACATTTCATCTACATCTTTTGTAGTTTCCACTAGTATTGTAGATCCAGCTGTATCAATTTATGAGATTGAGATTCAGGGTGATTCAAATCTAGATCTAGTCCGTCCTTCCAAATTGGAAGCTAGGAAGAAGGCCAGAAATCCATCTAACACTCATAAGGGAAAGACCCTTGTGCTATGTCATGCAATATTACCTCCTTTAGAGAGATTCAATAGAATCCCTATAAGATGCTACATGGAAAGGGATCAATCTCACTACATTCATAAGAATAGAGCTGATCATACACCTCTTCATCCAGCAAGAGACAAAGGTTACATTCCTCCTTCTTTCCATCATCATTTTGGGAGAAGATGGAGAAGTCTACATGCCAGGCCCCAAGATACCTGTGCATATCAAATCATGCATGCTGCTTCACTACATCATAGATATTGCAGCGACACATTTTCAAGTTTTTCAAACTTGAATCCTGGTTCTATCTGCTTAGTTAGAGGGGGGATTTGTTCCCATGTGTTTTTTTCCCCAGCACCTTGTATTGAGGGGGGTGTTAGAATTAATAATCCTCCCTTATCCAATTTGGTCATATGTCTAAATCAGGATTCATGTCTAATTCGGGAGTCCATCAAGTCTATTTTTAGTCACTAGCACCATTGGGTCCACTTGGCCTAATTGGGGCACATGTTCCAGTTACCAAAGTGTCGGGAACACTAATTGATGCCTACTGCCATTGATTGCACTTGCATATTGCATCGGTTTAGGATCCTCCTAGATCTATCCCTACAATTTAGGAGCCACTAGGAGTGTGGATACCAGCCAAGTTGAGTTGAGTTGAGTTGGTGACTAGTAAAGCTCAGTTAGGAGTCAGTTACATTCAGTTCTAGTCCTCTACATTTAGTTAGCGCTAGGTTTGCATGGTTGCATGTAGGAGAGGCGTATTCCTCGCCTACCACAGTCAGTTAGGCTTAGTCAACACTGAATTAGACGCTTGAGTTGTGATTTAGAACTCTTATGAACTCTTATGAACTCCTATAATGATTTAGACAAGGTCAGTTAACCATTCAGTCAAGTAGAGTCTAATCAATTTGAATTTCCTCACATGGATTCGAATTGCTTGTGGATATTTAGCCATTGTACTTCATTGTGATTATTATCTAATTACTTTTGATTAATGAAAGCATTCACAGTTGTAAGCCATTTTTGCATGTTTTCATTCTTCAATTGTTGAGTAAATTGTGTGATCTATTTTTGTGAGTTGTGTGTTGATCCATAGATCTATGTGCTCAATTTAATGTACAATTCAAGCTCAACACCCAAATTTTTTCTAGTGGCCCACTCAAAAACTTGACATAACACTTTTCACTTGCCTCAAAATGTTTAAACAAATACAAATATTATTTTTCGTTCTTCTCTCTCTCTCTCTCTCTCTCTCTCTCTCTCTCTCTCTCTCTCTCTCTGTTTTTCCAACAACAAGAAAAATAAATGGAAACAATAATTCAAGATTTTCTTCGACAAAGAAATAAATGACAACCCAACAACTAATGCATACTCCAACTTTTCCTTTAAAGGTAAACCCATAAAACTCAATGATGGAGATCAAGCCAATAAGAGAAACCAAACACATAAGGATTAAAATGGTTCACACAAGGCTCGATAATGACACTCTCTCTTAGTCAAATGGTAAAGAAGGTTTCAACCTTGAAATAACTTGAACATGAATATGAGCAATCACACAAAAGAAAATTTGAATCTAAATATGCTACCCGCATTCACAAACAAGTTGGAAAAATACAATCACAAGCCTTTCTTCTTCATTCAAACAAGCTTACAAAGCTAAGATCACAAAAGGAAATAGTATGCAAAGGTTCCTTCGATTTCCAATATTAAATGCATTCATAAAAGGATCAACATATCTCTTTAAAATGTCCACACAATCATAAGGATTCTACATACATCTAATCCAATCAACCTCCCTTCAAAGAAGAAAGAAACCCCAAAGTAATCAAAGGCTCATCAATACTTGGATTTTGTAAAGCTCATGAGTAAATAATGCTAGCAGAATAATCGATGATATATAGGGTTCAACAGAATGATAAACCCGATAGTATACTGAATTAGCAGTAAAAATCACATTCAAATCCCCTAATTACCTTTCTTAGATCCTGGTCACACCCGTAGAGTGGGGCAAGGTGTGACCAAAGGTTCTTGGTCACACCCACATTCTAGGATAGAGTGAAACTAGAGAGGTACGAATTCCCTACAAAATGAACCTGGTTGCTAACACAAGCTTGGATAGAGTATGACCGAAGGGTTACAACCGCACCCTAAGAGGTTGACAAGTCATTACCAACCAAGTATGGTTGCTCTATGGTCCATAGTTAGGGAAGACCACACGTAAAGATGAGGAAATTTTTTTAGATCTAATCCATATCTAAGATCTATGAAAGGTATAATTACACATATCAATAGAGGAAACAAACACATATGTAAACCATCTTCGAAATTTGAAATGGAACAAGTTAAACTCAAGATATGAATAAACATTAAAATATATTCTTCCCCATTGGAGTCAACAATTTTGTTATTGGAGAAATCCCTCCTATGGATAGGTGAGACCTCCCTTAGGGTTTCCCTTAACTCAAGACAAACGGGGTAGACAGAACAGAAATATTACTCACTATATCTAATCGGTTATCCTTTCCATACAATAGAAAGCAAGTGTACCATCCTTATGACGGTTGTCCTTTGCATAATTCTAACTAGTGTGTCTCCAAGAGATCCTTTGCTCTCCTTAAAACCTGCTACCTATACACAATGAGACAAGAAACATCTTTCTCAAACCTCTTCAAGCAATAGGAATTATCAAAATGATATATATCTAATCTAATTAATTCAAGGAATAACCATATCTAATATCAAATGTTCAAATAATAAAAATTACACAATCAAAATGGCATTACATTGTAGGAAAAAGAGCCCTACTCCATGGTGAACATAGTCTTCATATTTTCCACTTCTCTAATTCCTACTTTATAGCACCCCAAAAATCCATATGTAAAGGAATAGGCTTCCTTTCCCACAACCTGATCTAAGACCTTACCTCTAAATGGATTCAAAGAAGGATATGAGCGTAGGTGGAATCTAAGCTTCAAAAATTGACACATAGTTCGTTTGTATATTCTTGCTCCAAATCATAATGGAATTGATACATTCATATTCATCCATAGGAAATATCAATCATATAGCCAACATGCAATCAATTTCCTTCTTTTCCTATTCTTTGACTCAAGGATTAAGATTGTATGGTCAATGTTTCACTATATTAGCATCGGGTCACAACTCATAAATCTACAAAAATAAATTGCCATACTCCTTAAGTAGGTTGGAAATATCGTATGTTGTCTATTATTTTGAATAATCTCCAATAAATGAAAGTTGGGGTTTCTCCTCGGTCCTAATGTTAACTTTTATAAATTTCAAGGATTATGTATAAACTACATTGGTACCTTCTTGATTTTTCCCTTGCACAATTATGGACCCTTCTAATTCCTTGAATGAGAGATTCCTTAAATTCTCTAAATCCTCTGCATCATCCTCAACCTAATCAATATTTTTGCAATATAGAGGAGATTCCATTTGTTTATCAAGTATCCCCATTCCAACTAACTCTTGATGGTAGGGACAGATAGGAGATAAATGAAAATTCCACAAATTATGAATGAACATGATATCCTTTATTAATTTTAATGCTACAGTTACTTCATTTGATTTACCCATAAAAAATCCTTTAAAATTTGGGTTTGGAGAATAATCCAACTCCTAGTCTATCTTTGAGTTTCTATCCTACCAATGGGAAAGATTCTATACTGGTTGGCCATGCAAAATTGTATAGGATAATAAACCAACAGGGTGATCCTCGTAGCTTCCTAATATTTCTTTCAAAGGATATTAACATTCAATCCAAGATTTAATATCAAATATTTAATGTCATGCCCATCTATCTGAGAATCCAACCAAGTTAATTCCTTATTCTTTTATTTCTTCTTTTGACTATATGAGTCTTTCTTTTTGGGATGTTAGTGGAAATCAACTCCTCCCCTTATTCATCTCTAAAAAGAATCTAAAGAGTATCCATCAAGTTCCTAGTCAATCCTTCATCTTCTAAAGTATTAGAAAACAATGTAACCCGAAGATCAAGGATCCTCTTAGAATTACCTAATTGGTCCTCTTCTAGTTCCCTTCTGCACTTAGAATGAAGGAATTAATCTCATACTATTTTTATTTTTTTCTGCAAATGTATGAGAGGACAATGCTAGTAGTCATGAATCATATTAACTACATCCTTAAAAAAATATTTTGTTGTACTAAATCAAACTCGGGTGCTCACAATCTTGCTTTCTAGATCTTCATAAAATTGAGGTTGTTATTGTTAGCACCAATTTGATCTCCTCCATAAGTGATAGCATTGAAGGTGGGAATTTCATCCTCATCACCATGCCTGGTTTTTGAATTAATTAACTTTATTGGGCTATGTCTTTCCTTATCGTCCCATTTTGTAATAAGTTCTAAATGATCTTCAATACTATGGGAATTCACCTTGGAACACCATGGTCATCTAGGTAATGGTAAATCATGATCAAGGTAGCCTACCTCATTACAATTGTATTACCATATAGGGACACCTCTTCCACTATTCATCCCTCCCTAGTATTCTCCTCCTCTTCATATCCCACTCTTCCTTGAGGTTATGAATTATTAGTTACCCAAAAAGAAGTATGATCCAATCCATCTATTGGGGCATCTAAGGCTCTTCATTTATTCATATTGTAAGTGGAGGTACTTCAAAATTCACAATAAATTGTCTTAGGGATTGACGAATACTTCTAAAATATAGTACAATGCATAGGGGTGTCCATATTTTTTTAAATATCACTAAAGTCCCTAGGTTGAGAGTTTTGGGCATTTGAAAAAACATGATTATACCGGCCCATGGAATGGAGCAAAGGTACCCACTTGCATAATTCACGTGGATGGCCTTCCTAGGAAAGGCCCCATAGGTGGGTTAGATGAATACCCCGCTTTCAATCAAGGACACTCAGAGGCATGATGTCCCTATGTCATACATTATATGCACCACACTTTATTGCAACCTACGTTTATAATTGACAACTCCTTAATATGTTTTGTTAGGAAACTATTTGACTCTAGCATCGTGATAGATCAGCTCTTAATGTAAGTGCTACAGTTCTATATCCTCCAATATACATGGCTATAGACTCAATATTCATAGCTTGATCCAATGCATATCTAGATGTATCAATATTTTGTTGCATTAGAGGGAGTTTGGTAAGTGAAATTTATCCCCGGATAATCAATTCTTTGTGATGGATATCGTGAATAGGAAATGAAAGTTTTTCCATTACATCACAAAAACTTTGCACATTCTCCCATGTAAAATATCATTTTCACTATTGAATTTCCTTCAATTATATTATTCCCTATTATTCCAACATGGGTAATTAAAACTCCAAGAAAAAATATTGCTTCACCACTTGCCATATGAGAAGCAAAACATTAACAGGTTGTTCCAGAAAATTCAAATACCATTGTAGATCTCAGACTCTCAATTTTTTTTGGAATTCTACCAACTTGGAGGCATCCTAAATCATCTTTGATATCTAAATGGCTTCATATTGAAACTAGGGTTGTTTTGCATCTTCCCTAACTCCTTTTCCCTAAAAATATGGGTATTGCATAGGGGATCCGCCACAAACTCCCACCATCCTATAAGACTGAAATCCTACCAAGACAAACCCTTTAGGACCTGGTTGTGAAACTAGAATCAAACCCACATATGGAAGGAAACTACTAATGCTTCTCATATTAACATCAACAAGATTGAACTAAAACCACTACTACTTCCTCTCTCCACTAATACAACTTGAATACTACTAATACCGATGTGATTATACCAATGAAAAATTAAGGTACCATATAATTCAAAGGTGTCAGAGGATTGGTTGAGACTAGACTAGTTTCATTCATTTCATGTATTCATTTCACAACTTGGGGGGGCTATTTCTTGAAGTACTCTTTGTAAATCCATAAGGACATCATTCTATTTCTATGTTCTTCATGCACCACCATTAGATGGTTTAACCTAGGTTATTCCACAACCTTTGCTAGGTCCATCTTTTCATGATTGGTTTGGATAATAGTATCCCCCATTGTTACCTTACTCTCTCATTCTTATGATTCTATAGACACTCCTTCTTCCCGTCTTCCTCTTGTTGGGATTCCTTCCATTACTATCCCTCTATATTTCAACCAAGAGTTGGCCAACTCCCCACTCCTATGAAACTTATGCAACTCATTCAGTCTCTTTTCATCACTCCCTTCTTCACTTATCTCTTTTTGTAACTTCTCACTCCTATTTCATGTTGCTCTCATTTGGTTTACCCACCACTTATCCCTAATGGTTGACCTTCTTAGAGCTCGCTCAACCCTTGCACTAGTCTCCAAATATCCCCCCATATTTTGAAACTCACCAACATCATATTCAACCACTTCCCCATGGAAGGGGGTATCTACTCAACCATAGGAACATGATGTAATGGAAAAAACCCCTCTTCCACCAACCATATCTTAATCCAAAGTGGGATTTCTTGTAGTAGTCTCCCTCAAGATCCTTTATTGAAATCGACTTCTACTTTGGAGAATTAATTATGGTCTTCTATAGAAAATTCTATTATGTACCCATTGACAAAACTATCCACTTAAAATTTCACTGCTCGCATGAGATGATGATCTAATTGGTGTAAAATAACAAGGATTGTAATAGTCCACCTAATGGTTTTCTTTTGGTGATATCTATTTTCAATGGATTATGTGAGTGTCTTTAATTACTTATATAGACACAATGAATTCACATTATAAAAACTCATATTGATCTAATGATGGTCTATCATACAACAAAAACTCCCTACGCATCACTAAATTCCATTCTCGCATCTTGGACTCTTGTAACACAAAATTGTCGAACCTCATCTCCCACCAATATTGAATCTTATTTTTATAAATACCTTTTTCCATCCAACTAGTATTTCCCTTATAAGCATAGTCTTAGCAATAGACCATTTGTTGGAAATAGGTTGAGACCATGGTCCTAACACAAGGACCAACAAAGGTCGTATTCTATACTCCATTTCCATTTTCAATCCTCCTAAAGGGAATAAGGTCTCACTCAAAGCACAAGCAAGACCATAGATAGATGAGGAAAACCATAAAGTATGGACACAACTACAATCACACCATTTGATTAACATTTAAGTATTTCTGATGCAAAATAGAGTTCATCAAATGACATACATAAACAAAGTTACAACCTTTTAAGAAAAAATAATAAAGTAGATACAACATATTACATGCAATTTTTAAAGGGGGAATCCCAAAAGATTCTCATTTTATTTGCATCTTCAAATCACCAACAAAATGCATCTCTATACATTACAAGTAATTATCACCTTGTAACCATAAAATAGAAGAATACCCACAGCCTTTACAATTTTTCCCACCCATATACATTCTTCACTAGCTAACCCTCAAAAACTGAACCAACTAAATCACCAACCCATTTCCCTAACCCTTCATGGATTTTTAAACAAAATAAGTTGTTAATATTGATCCCATCAAGACGGTTACAACCAATTTAATCCATGTCAATGCATTAAATGATGTTTTCTATAACCATTGTTCACATAATTGCACCACATCCTTTCTATGCATTTTCCACATATCCTATGAAGATCCGTGTGCTTCTTCTGAATAACCCTCCTTCCATAGTTTTCATTAAAAAACAAAGAGGACAACAATCCCTACCTACCCTTATATATCCGAAGCATTATTCACAATCATTCCAATGTATTTTTTGAGATTCCCAAAGGTCTTCAACTATCTCAGAGTATGATCATTTATCATAGTATTTTTCTCAATCCGTTGATCCCCCTCCTAGATTCTATCTTTACAGAGACTCCTATGTTCACAAGAGTGAGATTAAACACACAATGTAATACATCTTAGAGGTTGGTAATGATTAGACCAAGTCAAAGCACTTTCTATTATCTGGTGGTGATGCTTCACAAAACGACTTTTCATGGCATATGTGTCTAGATTATTAAGAAGTCAACAAGCTCAACATTAAATATAAGTTTCGTATTCCTATTATTGAAGAATTTTTAAATGAATTACATGGATCATTTTTTTAATAAGGGATATTTGTTCAAGGTATCATGAAATTAGAGTGAGGGAAGAGATATTTCTAAAATATATTTTAGAACACATGAAGATCATTATGAAATTTGGTGATGCCTTTTTTCCTTACTAATGCACCTTCCACATTTAAAATTTTTATGAATTATGTTCTTGATCCATTCCTCTGAAAATTTGTGATGGTAGTTTATTATCATACTAATTTACAACAAATCTTGGGGAGATATGTACAACATATTGGCATCTTATTTAAATTATTGGGTGAACAACAACTATATGCTAAGGATTCTAATTGTTCCTTTGGGATTTAATAAGTTGAACATTTTGGGCATGTTATATCTCAAGAAGACATCAAGGTGGGCTTGTTAGTGAAAATGGATTAAGTCAATAAGAAATTTTGGATTTTGAGAAACTTGAGGAAGTCATATGTAGCACTATTTTCTTGTCCTTGATTGACATTACAAAAACCTTTATTGTATAGTGTGATGCATTGGGGTAAGGTATTATTGTAGTTTTTATGTAATAAGGAAGGATCCTTTCCTTATAAACCCACCAAACTACAGGAAATCATTCATTTGAACCCATTTATAAGAAGGAAATGTTGTCCATACTAAACACAGTTACGAATTGGTGCCTTTACCTAATAGGAAGACACTTGAATCTAAAAATATATCTTGAGAGCCTAAAGTACTTCATGGAGAAAACTTTATCTTCATAAGAGAAATAAAAAAGGGTCACAAATATATTAGTTTATAAATTTAAATGTATTTACAAAAAGGTAAAGATAAAGTGGGGTGGATACAGTTTCAAGGAAAGAATAGAACATACACAGAACATAGAGGCCTTACTTTGTGCCATCTACATTCTACAACTAGCTAAAATAAAATAAAAAGGATAGAATGGAAACAAATCTAAACTACGTAGCATCTAATTCAAGAAATGCAACGGGACCATGGTGCATCAAACAAATTTATAAGGATTTCTTGTGACAAATCCCAACTTAAAAGAGAAGGTCCTTTTTGAACGCCACACCAATCTTATAGGTGGTAACTCAAACCTTTTGCAAACTTATCATAGTATCAAGAATGAGTCTTTTTTTGCAAATTTCTTAAAATTGATGTTAAAATTTTTATGGTAGAGCGTTTATTTTGGTAAAAAAAAAGTGGACAAATAATCAAGACCTCAAGTATTCTAGAACTATTATGCATACAAATACAACTGATTAGGAAAAGGTTTCAATGGAATTTATCATATATCTACCAAAGACTAAATTGAAGAATGTTATCATGTTGATGGTGGGTAGACGCAAATAAAGTATGGTAGCCATAACATTCATAAAAAAAAATTATAAGTTGAATGGGAACCGCAACATTATTGCAAGGGACAAATATTTAATTTTCACTAGTATTATTTTAATTTATTTATTTTCTTTATTTGGGTAATAAACTAGCTTATAGATCATCTTATCAGCCTCAATCTCATGGGAACATTATGAATGAATTTCTAGAATGTTATATTTTTTTCTTTTCATTCTATAAATATTCATAATGGGTCAACTAGTTACCTTTGGTAGAATGGTGGTATAACACTTCCTTCTACACTTCAACCTAAATGTCGCAATTTATGGAACTTTATGAGTATCATCCTCCATCCATCAGATCACAATTGAGAATGAAACTAGATAGGATTCAAGTGATTGAGTATCCTGACATATAACACCAATAAGAGGTTCTCCATATATTGAAGAACAACTTAGATATAACGCAAAATATGATGAAACAACTAGGTTAACAACCCAATGAAAGGAAATTTTACATGGGGCACTGGTTATTTATGGTAACAAATATATAAGAAGTTGCACTTCAACCAACAAAATATGGACAATAAATTAACACCCATGTACTATGGTCCCTATAAGGTATTGCAAAGGATGGGCAGTGTGGCTTATAGGTTGTATTTTCCTCCTTCACATCTACATATATCCTTCTTTGTTTCTTATTTCAAGGAGGTAATTAATTTCAATATCTCAATTTAGATTATTTTTCCAGAGTTTGATGAAAAAGGAAAAATCATATGAGAATTCAAAACAATCATTGAAACTTGAATCAAGCAACTATTATGTACCGAATAAAGTAGAGAAACCTGACAGCTGGATGTGCAACTTAGGAAGATTGTTTTTCATATAGAAGCATACATAGTTGATCAATATTGAGGGAAAAACTTGTTAGAAGGAGAGGGGTATGTTAAGACCCTAATCATATACCTCATTCATTATTATTACATTATTTACAGTTATGTCAGCTTATTGTTTCCTTATAGTCCTCTTTGTCTCCTATATATACACATACTCATACACACAAATATATATATAAGATGATTACTCAAATGACTATTCCTAATATATATATGTAATGTCCCCATACCCCAAAATGTGGATAATTAAAATTTTTGTTTCAAGAACCCTTGTTCTCCTTTCAAACCATAGGACATGGGTGTTAAAACTCTCTTCAACCTTCATCCTCAGGCTTAAAAAGCACTGTAACAGTCTTTCCGCCCTTCACATATCCATTCTGTGACTGGAAACACCATTTCTACACTGAACCTGTTCTTTCCGCACTTCCTCTTTCTTCCTTCCGCTTTGCAACTCGGCAATCGGAAACACCATGTGCAACGGAGATATTCGACCACTCTTTCATATTTCGTCTTCTGCCTTTTACGCTTCTTCCTTCCTCCTTTCCGACCTCGGAACTCAAGAATTGTAACTTTAACATTCAATGGAAGTGTTCAACCATAAATTTTCCTTCATCAATTATGATTTCCACCTTCTAACCTCGAAATGCGGAAATGCATGAAATGACTACCTTTCCCATTGGTTTCTCGCTTTCTGGCGTCCGACCTTCCGCTTTCTGACATCCAACTTCAAAACACGAAAAATACATCTTTTACCTTCAACTTTTCCAGACTTGTTGATTTCCACCTTCCACCTTTATTCTTTCCGTGGTGATTCAGAAGTTGGAAACTCGACTTTTCCTTATACTTTTCATTGCTTTTCCACTTTCCCCATTTCTTCCTTACACAGGCGGATCCATGGGTGTGGAAAACTAACTTTCTGCCTTGTTTCACTTCCCTTTTCTAGTTTCCACCTTCAACCTTCCCCAAGCGGATTTCAAAGGGCGGAAACACTAAGTGAAGAGCATTCTGACTCTGTAATAGGATTCTAGCCTCCAAGGACTTAAGCAAAATACATTGCAAAACACAAGGCATATATAGAAGTAAAATGCAGGGAAACATACACAAGTAAAATCCTACTTAATCATCCACAAGCATTCAACGTGAACATAGAAATTCAGCATATTCATAAGCATTCTACATAACCAGTATAGTCATTCATAAACAAATACAATGCATAAACAAGAATAACAGAGAATACTTATCTTGGATGATGGATTTGTCCCGCAACTAGATATGTGGCTGCAACATTCCACCCAACCATAGGCCATTTGTGCTCATCAATCTCTCAACACAACTACCACCCCCAAGCTAGGCATGATTTCCATAAGGAAATAGGGAACAACAGACTTACACACAGTTAGATCATAACACACACAGTTGGGTTTCACAGAATGTCCATCCAAGCTAATATACAACTGGGTTTCATAGGCTACTAAGGTAATGACTCACACACATCAAAACACGATCAAACCAACCTACAGCTGGGTTTCTGAGACTGCTAAGGAAATGGAAAGGTAGAGTTGCTAAGCTATTGAGCTTAACAACATAGCTATGGACACCTACACAAGATATGGCTTGGCCTCCCTAGTACCTACACCACCCAGCACAAGGAAGTATTCCCTTCACTACTACATAGTTCCCTCAAGCCATACCTTCTGTTCTAGTGCTCTTTAGGGTGTGCAGAAAGGATTTTCTAGCCCCTCTTGATCTGTCGATGAGGTTCCTCTCTTCACTAGCTTTATCAGCCAATTATGGGCCTCTTCCACTCCTAAGTATTCTAACCAAAAGAGGGATGCACATCACAGCCATCCACAAGGAAAACATAGCCACACAAGCTTCACTCTGTAACGCAGAGAAAAAATAGGGTCTCTTACCAATCTGTGGTTCATGATAACGCTGCAACATATCAAACAATATCTCAACAAAGGTAAATACTTGAAGAAAAGTGTAGCATCACTCTGCTAAAACCAAAAACTCTCTACGACTATGGATTATGAACAATTCTTAATTGTGAATGAATGAATGGTCCCGGAATAATAGAATAATCCCCCACAATAAACGATGAGGAACAAAAAAACCTTCTCATGACTAAGGAAAGATGGGTTGGCACACATCACATGCTTCCTTGTGTCAGAAGAAAGATCATGGCTTCCCAAAATGCAGACTTTCAGGCTTGCTCAGACACATAAACATACTTCCATGCCTTGCCCTGCCCAAGACATTGACTTCCTCAACAAACTTCTGTAAGAAATGAAGGATTGAGGATGGAGGAAAAAAACGTAGTTGAAGGTTCATGGGTTTCCCCATTGACATCTGGTCATACCCTATTGACTCAAGGGGTTTGACTAACTCCCCTCCCTATCCCTTATGGAATCCTTCCCCCATCTCTTTCACGTTGCAATTCCATAGCTAGTTGTGGTATGTATTAATTTGTACATTTACATGGTATTCAAAATATATTTTGCATGACCAGCACAATAACCATAGGAATCAACCTTGATCACCTATATACAAACACCAAATCAATGGCAGGGCCTTGTCCTTCATCTCCTCACCATGAGTTCCATACAATATTTACATCATGCACAATTCAATACCATGGGATCAAAACCGAGGTGTTACATTCCCCTCCCCCTTCAACAGCACTATCCTCAGTGCTTTAAAAAATTAAACCAAAATACTGCATCAGCACCGCCCTCAGTGATATGCAAAATTGAACAAAAAATGGATGTGTCAATCGCATGGCATCCTCTATCTCCCATGTAGCCTCTTTAGGACCGTAGTGCTCCCACTGCACCTTCACCTGTCCAACGGCTTGATTTCGGAGCAATGTGACCATCCTGTCGAGGATGCACAATGGATCAGTTTGGAACTCTCCCTCGTGTTCCACCTGAATCACATCCCAATATATCACATGGTTAGGATCATGTACATATTTCTTAAGCAAAGAAACATGAAAAAATTATGAGCTCTAGTGCTAGTAGGAAATGCAATTCTATATGCAACTAGCCCTATTCTTTCAAACACTTCAAATGGCCCACGGTATCTAGGTGATAGCTTGGAACAAATTCCAAGCTTTAAGGAACTCTTCCATTCCCTCACTCTTAGGTAAACATGATCCAAAACACTTAACTCTCTGTCCACCCTATGCTTATCTGCATAGCTCTTTTGTCTGTCCTAGGCTGCTTTCATATTTTTCCCGATCTTTGAAACCTCTTTCTCTATCTCCTTGATCAATTATGGACAAAAGCATAATCTTGTTCACTAGATTATCCCATGCCACAGGTGTCCTAAGCCTTCTTCCATACAAAGCTTCATATGGACTCATCCCCAAGGATTTTTGTTGTCCATTATTATAAGAAAGCACTACCAAGTGTAGATAATCCTCCCACTTGGATGGTTTGTCCATCACATACATGTGAAGCATGTATTCAAGCACTTGATTCACTCTTTCTACTTTCCATCAGTATGAGGATGGTAGGCAGTGCTCAAGTTCAAATTTGTACCCAAATATGCAAACAAACCCTTCCAAAAATTGGAAGTGAACTTAGGATCCCTGTTAGAGACTATTGCCTTAGGAAATCCATGCAATCTGAAAATCTCCTTCATGAATATTTTTGCGATGGCATCAGTCTTATAAGTGGAATTAACTGATATAAAATTTTAATGCCTTTGTCAACTTATCCACCACAACCATGATGGAATCATGTTGCCTCCAATTCATTGGAAATCCTGTAATAAAATCCATGAAAACAACTTCCCATTTCCATTCTGGAACTAGAAAAGGCTGCAACAAACCTCCTAGGTGTTGATGCTGAACCTTCACCTACTGACATTTCATGCACTTTGAAATATACTCAGCAATGTATTTCTTCATTCCTAGCCAAAAATACTGCTTTCTCACTGTAGCAATTGTCTTCTGATATCTTGGGTGACCAAAATATGGAGTTTGATGGATTTCCTCCATAACCATTCTCCTCAAATATGCTACATTTAGGATATAAATTCTGTTTTTATAAGTAATAAGTCCATCTTATTCCAATTTATATCCCTCATACCTCTTCTCAATACTTTGTTGCTGCAATTTGTCCTTGGTCTGCTCATACATTTCATCTTCATCAATATGATTAACAATCTATTGTCTCAAATCTGATTGGAAAATACTAAGAGATGCCACATGCATTTCATGCACCTTCCTGCTAAGTGCATCATCCACTTTGTTTTCTTTTCCTTTTATGTGTTTGATTTCAAAATCAAACCCACATAAAAAATCCAACAATATAGCTTGCCTAGCATTTAGAGTTGGTTGATCAAACAAATATTTCAGACCACAATGGCATGTCCTTAACTCAAACTGTATTCCCATTAAGTAATTCATCCACATCTTGAGAGCATGTACTATGGGTACAAGTTATAAATCATGAGTGGCATAGTTCTTCTCATGATCCTTCAACTTCCTTGACTCATAACATACCACGTGGTTGTCTTGCATAAGAACTCCTCCAAATCCTTGACCGCATGCATCAGTACACACCACAAAATATTTCTCTGGGTCTGCAATTTTCAAAACTGGTGCACTTGTGAGAATATTCTTCAACTGCTGGAATATTTCTTCACACCTTGGTGTCCATTCAAACCTCATCCCCTTCTTTTGCAAATAAGTGATGTAATTTGCAACCTTGGATAATCCTTCAATGAATCTCCTGTAGTAACCTGCAAGGCCCATAAAAGATATTACATCTATCATATTTCTTCCAACTGGCCAATTCATAATGGCTTCAATCTTCTCAGGGTCTATAGATATACCCTCATCTGAGATAATGTGACCCAAATAGTGAATCCTATCTTTATAGAAATCACATTTTCTCAACTTTGCATACAACTTATGCTCCATGAGCAATTGCAACGTCAATCTCCGATGTTCTTCATGATTTTCCTCATTCATAGAATAAATGAGAATGTCATCAAGGAAAACACGTACAAACTTGTCTAGATGCCTGCTGAAAACAATGTTCATAAGGCACATGAATGTAGTTGGTGCATTTGTGAGAACAAATGGTACCATTAAAAACTCATAATGTCCATACCTTGTTCTGAAGCTTGTCTTATGAATATCTTCATTCTTGATTCTTACCTAATGATAACCATACCTTAAGCCAATATTGGAAAATACCTTTGCTCCTCTCATTTGATCAAAGAGGTCATCAATTTGAGGTAAAGGATATTTATTCTTCACAGTGACTTTGTTAAACTATTTGTAATCAATACACAACATGAGTGTACCATATTTATTTTTCACAAACAAAACTAGTGCTCCCCAAGGAGACACACTTGGCCTGATGTACTTCTTCTCCAACAACTCTTGCAGCTACATATTCAGGTCTAGCATTTCTGGTGTACTCATCCTATAGGGTGTCTTGGACACTGGTGCTACTCCTGGCACAGGTTCAATTGCGAATTCAATGCCCCTCTTTGGAGGAAGCCCTAGAATTTCATCAGGAAAAACATCCTTGAATTCCTTCAACACATGAAAATCCTCCAACCTAGGAGTTTCATTCTCTATTTTCTCCAACACATGGCTTGCATACACTCTACAACCTTTCCTACATAACTTCTTCAGCTGCATTGCTGAAATCTTCCTAATAGAAATCACCTTTGTAATGCCTCTTACAACCCTTAAGTTTCCTTCTTCATCCAAGCACTCAAAAGTATTGTTATAACATTCAAGATTTACTATGTGTGCTTCCAACCAATCCATTCCAATGAGAACATCATAGGAACCAAGTGGAAGAACATTCAGATCTACACAAGTGACTAATGCATCCATGACAAATGGATATTTCCTTACCACTTCACTAACATTCCTCTTAGTTCCAGTGGCTAGCTGAACTAACCATAATTTTCTATGCTTTAACTTCTTAAAAGAAAAAATCTCAATAGCTCTAGGAGTAATATAACTGTGAGTAGATATAGGGTCAATCAAAATAGAAACAAATTTCTCAGCAAACTTACCTACAAATTCAACCATAGTTGACGGATGATATTCCTGGAGGTCTTCTAGCGCTGCATAAATCCTAGGGACAGTACTTGCTACTTAACCCACTGTCACATACCCATCCTCAAGTGGACAATTCCTACACAAATGGGGTCCTCCACATCTCCAACATTGGAGTGGTTCTCTGTTCTCTTTTGGATCTCTTGTATTTTCTCCCATCACTCTGGTTGGCTTAGCCACGGCTTGTGATGGTTGCTTCTATTGATTTTGGAAGTTAGATAGCTTAAAACCTTTCTTGCTCTGATCAGACTTTTCATTCTTCTTATCCTTACATGTCTTATGGTAATCAGGTTTTCCTTTATTCTAATCATAGAAATACTTATCCTTTCTTATAGCTTCTTCTAAAGTTCTGGGTTCATCAAGTTCAATTTTGTCTTTGTAAGAGTGAGGCAACCCACTCAGAAAATGCTATATTTTTACTTTATCATCTCTGATATATTTGACATACCTCAATAGTTCCAATAACTTATTGGGGTACTCTTCCATGGTCCGCTGCCCCAATCTCAGATCATTGAATTCTTTAATCTTATCATCATAGTACCCATCATAGAGGTACTCCTGCCTGAAAAAATTCTGGAACTGTTTCCACACAATCTTCCTTTCACTGATATTCTTCACATGCCTAAAGTGCTCCCACCATATGGATTCTATTTCATTCAAATTGAAGATGGCTACCCTAACCTTCATATTTACAGAGTAGTTCTGGACTTGGAAATATTTTATCATCCCAAGAAGCCAAGATTCAGGTTTTCTTGATCGTTCTTTATCTCACCATTAAAGGTAGGAGGCCTTTCCTTCCTAAATTCATCACGTGAGTTTTTCCTGTAACACCTCTTTCTCCTATTCCTGTGAGAAGAACAACTTGAACCCCTAGTGGGTCCTCTTGAGTAAGATGATCCACTAGAAGACCTCTTTCTTCTTCTAGCACCGCTCCTACTTCCTTCTGGATTTTATGTCTGATACTCGGAGCTTATCCGCCTCTAGATGTCTGTCAAAATCTATAGCATGGATGCATTCAACTGATTATGCTCTTCTTGAGCCTTAATCAATATTTCATTATTTTCCCTGTAACTTTGCATCTCCACCCTTAAGCTTCTCATGGTGGCTGCAATATCTAGTAGAGTCTCTTGAAATTTCCTTATGTTGGACTCTATATCAGCATTTCCAACTCTGACGTTTTCCCCCATAGCATATTCCTCATGGTCATAGGGATCCTGTGCATCATTCATATTGCAGGTTCTCATAGCTGAGTCAAAACCCACTCTTAAACTGCACTATGACTCTACAAAAATGTGTTAATCAAACACACTATTAGACAATCTCAAAAATTCAAAACACTTACCAACTGTTCACTGGGGGTATGAACGATCGAGATCATGGCATCACCCAGATCTACGGTCAAGGTTCATTTTGCATATAAAAGAACGAGAAGGATAAACAGGGCACTGAGTGGTGAAATGGAAACTAATTGCCACGGTGAAGGTTTAAGATAAATGGACGAGGTTGATCCTCAAACAAATCAATGGCTTCCAGCAATTTCGCTAGGTGAACTAGCGCAGAAAAATAAACTTTTGTTGTGCGTGATAGGAAACGTGCGCAAATGACGTGTCCTCCTCCCATTGTATATCGCGCTCAGATATCGGGGGTATAAAAATCACTTTTCAGGGCACGGAATCTCTATGCAATTGAGTTCACCGTCAATTTGAAGTCCGCTGGCTAGTTAACTTTAGTAGAACCACTAAAATAGTGCTCTGTCTTACTGCATTTTTCCTTCTGCAACATTTAACTTGGCCCATCTAGGCCGAATGCTGTATCCAATAGCTCTATTAACTATTCAACTTGGCCCATTTAGGCCCTAATGTTGCAACTGCAACTCTAATACCAATCTGTAATATCCCCATACCCCAAAATGTGGATAATTAAAAATTTTGTTTCAAGAACCCTTGTTCTCCTTTCGAAACACAAGTTATCAGTGTTAACACACTCTTCAACCTTCATCCTTGGGCTTAGAAATCACTGTAACGGTATTTTTTCCCTTCATAGATCCCTTCTATGACCAGAAACACCAATTATGTATTGGACCTGTTCTTTCAGCACTCCGCACTTTCGCTTTTTGCTTTTCACCTTTCGCTGTGGAGCTCGAAAATCAGAAACACCATGTGCGATAGAGATTTTTGACCACTCTTTCATCTTCTGCCTTCCACGCTTCTGCCTTTCTGACCTTAGAACTTGTGAATCGAAAGTTTAACATTCGACGGAAGTGTTCAATCATAAATCCTCCTTCTGCACTTTCACTTTTTGCCTTCCGACCTTACAATGTGGAAATGTGCAAAATGACTACCTTTCCCATCAATTTCTCACTTTCCGACTTCCAACCTTCTACTTTCCGACTTTCATCTTTGAAACACATAAATCCATCTTTTACCTTCAACTTTTCTAGACTTGTTGATTTATTCCTTCCACCTTTCCACTTTCTGTGACGGTTCAAAAGTCGGAAACTCAACTTTTCCTTGGACTTTTCAGTGCTTTTCCACTTTCCTCTTTTTCGCCTTCCGCAGGTGGATCCCAGGGTGCGAAAAACTAACTTTTTTCCTTGTTCACCTCCCTTTTTTGTTTTCTGTATTCTGCCTTCCCCAAGCAGATTTCAAAGGGTGGAAACACTAAGTCAGAAGCATTCTAACTCTGTAACAAGCTTCCAGCCTCCAAGGACTTAAGCAAAATGCATTGCAAAACACAAGACATATATAGAAGTAAAATGCAAGGAAACATACACAAGAAAACTTCTACTTAATCATCCACAATCATTCAACATGAGCATAGCAATTCATCATATTCATAAGCATTCTACATAACCAATATAGTCATTCATAAACAAACACAATGCATAAACAAGAATAACAGAGAATACTTATCTTGGATGATGTAGTTGTCTCGCAACTAGTTATGTGGCTGCAACGTTCCACCCAACCATAGGCCAATTGTGTTCATCAATATCGCAACACAATTGCCAGCCTCGAGCTGGGCATGATTTCCACAAGGAACTAGCGAACAACAGAATTACACACAGTCAAATCATAACACACACAGTCAAACCAACACACAGTTGGGTTTCACAGACTGTCCATCCAAGCCAATATACAATTGGGTTTCACAGGATACTAAGGAAATGACTCACACACATCAAAACATAGTCAAACCAACATACAGCTAGGTTTCTCATACTACTAAGGCAATGGAAAGGTAGAATTTCTAAGCTAGTGAGCTCAACTACATAGCTATGGACACCTACACAAGATCTGGCTTGTCCTCCCCAATACCTACACCACCCAAAACAAGGAAGTATTCCCTTCACTTCTACACAGTTCCCTCAAGCCATACCTTCCCTTTCAGTTCTCTTCAAGGTGTTCAGAAAGGATTTTCCATCCCCTCTTGATTTGTCTGTGAAGTTCCCCTCTTCACTAGGTTTATCATCCAATTATGGGCCTCTTCCACTCCTAAGTCTTCAGACCAAAACAGGGTTGCACATCACATACATCCACAAGGAAAACATAGCGACACAGGATTCACTCTGTAACACAGAGAAAAAACAGGGTCTCCTACCAATTTGTGGTTCAATATAACGCTGCAACACATCAACCAATTTCTCGGCAAAGGGAAATACTTACAAAAACATGTAGCATCACTCTGCTAAAACCAAAAATGCTATGTGACTCTAGCTGATAAACAATTCTTAACCGTGAATGAATGAATGGTCCCAGAATGATAGAATAAATCCCCCGAAATGAACATTGAGGGACAACAAAACCTTCCCTCGACTGAGAAAAGATGGATCGGCACGCATCACGTGCTTCCTTGTGTCAGAAGCAAGATCGCGACTTCCCAGACTGCAGACTTGTAGGCTTGCTCAGACACACAAAAGACTGCCATGCCTTACTCTGCCCAAGGCATTAACTGCCTCAACCAACTTCTGGAAGAAATGAATGATTGAGGACAGAGGAAAAAAAGGTAGTTGAGGGTTCATGGGTTTCCCCATTGAGATCTGGTCACACCCTATTGGCTCAGGTGGTTTGACTAACTCCCCTCCCTATCCCTTGTGGAATCATGCCCCCATCTCTTTCACGTTGCAGTTCCATAGCTAGCTGTGGTATTTATTAATTTGTACATTTACATGGTATTCAAATATACTATGCATGACCAACACAATAACCATAGGAATCAACCTTGATCACCTATACACAAACACCAAATCAATGGCAGGGCCTTGGCCTTGAGCTCCTCGCCATGATTTCCATACAATATTTACAGCATCTACAATTCAATACCACGAGGTCAAAACCGGGGTGTTACAATATCANTCTTTTATTTGATTTAGGTATATGGCATTATTGAATTGGATATTTTTAATGCTTATTTGGTTATTTGGTCCATAACACAATTAATACCTCCCTCCATCTAAAAATCAAGGAAATGGGGGGGAATTTGCGAGGATCTGGCAAGGTAACAAAATCATTGTTCTAAACCCTTAAATATTGGAGCATGAGGGGAATTTATTTTTCCAAATGCTTACATACATATAGTGAGTCATGAACATATAAGTGGATCAAATCCCACCCCCATATCTTTCAATATTTCAAAAATCCTAGTGGGTTATCTCAATTAGTTTGAATAGATTGTTTCAAGATGGAGTTCATTGTAAGATATGATATTTTAATCTAGTCAAGTTTTATTAGGTTAATAACCTGTATTATAGTTATCGTTGAGATACTCTCCATCCAAATATTCAAAGAAAGAAAAAACAATCTTATAAGGTTTTCCTTAAATTACATATCATTTATGTTTAATGTTCTTTTAAGAAACATTATACATTTATAAGAATAAAATATTAAACTTTATAATGATATATAAAATGTTCTATATCTGATTCATGGTAGATTTTAGAATGCACACAACCTCTTTCACAACAAAAATAACTAAAAATACAACCAAATCTTGAGTTTTATACTTTAATGTTATATTAATCTTGTTATGTAAAGGTATGAAGTCCATCTATTTGACATAAAACAACATTTATATACAATAAAAAATTCCACGCACCTTTAATGTATATGATGTTACATTTAATTACTTCTAAGAAGCCTCTTAACAAAACATGTGTATCGGAAAGCCACTCTTAAAAGGAGCTCGATAAGGGCACTCAAATCCATACATTTTTGGAGATCTACATTCTTTAAATTATCAATCCATTAATGTTATTGTTATTTTAACATTTTGGATGAACTTAGAAACATCAAAACTCTTCCATCACAATCTCATTAAAGGGATTATAGATTTGGGTTTTTGAGATTGCAACGATGAAAGATTCAAAGAAAAATAATGCAAACATTCCCACATCTCACATGTTTAGAATATTTCATTAACATAAACTAAAATCATATTTTTTTTTGCAAAGGTGTGCATGATTTCCTCTTCTTGTGTTCAACTCTATCGAGTGTGTGCATCATACGTCTTCCATTCATAACAACAGTATTATGGATCATGCGTAACAATTGATGCAACATATATTCTCTAATCCAAATTACAAACTCCAAACTCCATCACACACAAATGTAAATCAAATTACATACTCCATCGCATACAAATGTTTGAATGAATGCACATATAAAGTATTTCATCAAAGGGATATAGTTTCTTTCTAGTTCTACAACTTATTAAATATTTCATCAAAGGGATATAGCTTCTTTCATATAGTAGTTCTACAACTTATTAAATACCAAAACCTTGAATGCTCAACATTGCCATATATTTAACGGTTTTAAAAGAAATGATGTTTAAGCCATGTTATCATAAACAATTATAATGTGGAAAATACAAAGTACATTCTTCAAAATTTTGTCACAAGTTAATAGGAAATTGAGTAGACTAAATGTACTTCAAGAAAACAATTTAGTGATCCTAAATTTTGAAAAATTATAGGAACTGATGTTTAAGGCATGTAATTATTAAAAACTATAATGTTATAAAGGAAAGAGAAAATACAAATTATACTTTCCAAAAAAGATTGTAAGTCAATAGGAAATCAAGTAGACTAAATGCACTTCAAAAAAACAATTGGGTGGTCCTAAAATTTGATGTTCGTTTTCAACATTTTTTGCATTAATGATCATATTCTTATTTTGAATTATTCTCCAACATTCAACCATATCATTTTCTTCTTCATCTCATTTCCTTCAAAGTGAAAAAATCCAAAAAACATCGCAAATAAATTTTTACGACATATTTTCCATCCTTTTGTGACACTCGTAAAAGAATCTTCATCAATAAGTTCACAAATAACCACCCATTAATGGTTTTATCACCCAAAATAAATGGAGGATGTGACAATGACACCATTTTTCCACAAAAATTCCAACATGGGTTGTAATTACAACTATTTTGTGAATTGCCTTGGGTATTCCAATGGTTAACATACAAAATTGCTACTACTAAAAGTCTAAGCATGACTATGTGAATTTTTTTTTTGTATTTAAAGCTAAAAGAACACCATATGGATTCTTAACTATTGTCAAATGAAACTAGAATTGCAATACAAAGATGCACAATGGAATATCATACACATAATATTTACCTAAAGAGACATTACTTGGATAAAACCCTAACAAAACACAAACATCATTATGCTCAATGCATAGATATGAATCATTATGGTATGATATAACCCCCATAATATGATATATCTCTTCTTGGCTTTGCAGTTTCTCGAATATGGAACATCAAATCACCACATTATTAGTTGAACCCCTTTCCCTCCTTTAGACTAGGTTTCAACACCCTTTCTTGGCTTCCAAGGATAGGGATTTAGGATTTTATCCATGCTTCTAGAAGTATATACCAAATTCCATATGTTACTAACTCCACATGGGGTCAATCATAGTGTGTTGCCTTGGCTTCCACATTGACCTCCATGGAGTAAATAGAGGGTTACCTTGTCAATGGCATAATTGTTGCATACATACTATGTATATTCAAATGACCCACCATTACAAATCTATAGAATTCTATAATTGATAGAGGACATATTTACTTGAGATTAGAGACCTAAAAATTCCAATTATAGGGCCCAAAACTAAAGAATTTTAATTATATTATGTGAGTTTGATTTTTGGATTTGACCCAAAATGTCACCCATAGATCTCAAATTTTATCTTCCCATTCCAAAACATCAATAAATAAATATAGAACTTTGTAAATTCATTTTGTATCGTCCCTTCCATTCACAGGAAAATTCCCTAATAGCTTAGGGTAGACCACTTACAAAGTAGATTCAATATAGCAACCTAATTGCCTAAGATCAACAAGTTACATTTAGAGATAACTACTTAGACAATAAATAAAACATAAATACATGTTACCACAAGGTTGACTTTGAGACCTTTCCACATGAAAAAATCCAATACACGTTCATCACCAAGACTTGGATTCCTCCATCCTAGGCCACTTATCACACTGACTTCTTCTACAAAATTATTTTCTATTCATAATGGAAAATTTGTTAAATATTTAGATCCCTTTACTCATAAAACCACTCACATACAGGAATAGGGATTCCTATAGATTAGAAGAATGATCAAAACCTAGAACCTCTTTGCAATCTTCCAACATAAGGGTGCTCGAGTTATATCTTACCCCCTTCTCCAACATTTAGTTAATGTAGTTGGAAATAGAATTTTGGGCTTAGGAAAATCCGTACCTTTGAGAACAAAATGTGTATTTATTATTATTTAACCTAGTTTTTAATTTATATGCTCCTTGCAAGAGGGAAGATGACATATGTACATGATTTTCCTTTAAGTAAGGCATGTATGCACTCTCCTTTTCCTTTGAGGGAGATACATATACATAGAAAATTATATTCTTTTTTTAATAGTTCTTCTGGAAATTGAAAGTATTGCAACTTCCAATGCTCTAGTTCACATTATTTTTTGAATAGTTCTAGAAATTCAAAGTATTGTAGCTATCAATGCTATGGTCCATAGCTTATTAATGGTTAGTAGGACCAAGTAATGATATAATTGATGCCCCCTAATGTATGAGGTCAAAAGAGGAGTTGGAGGATTAAACACATTATAACATGTTAGGAATTTGATAAGTGGGACCAAGTGAAGTGTACCAAAATATGGATTGGAAAGTTTCTCTAGACTACACCAAGATATTACATTATTCTCTTCCTCGGGGTGGGAATACCCATGCTCGAGTGGGAAAACAAGCATGGTTCAAATCAAGTATATAATGGATCCATGTAAAGTATAGATCATAGCTATGAACACATACAAATTATATATGTGTCTCTCTGTACATGAGGAGAATGTCTAATAATGTAAGTGATCAAAATTTGGTCCTCCAACATAGTATCAATGTCGTATAGGTAGGTGGTATAATGTGCACAACTTTGGCAACAACATAGAAGGGAGATGGTACTGCAACCTAAGGTCTTCAACACAAATATTCTAAATGTATGAATCTTTTCCATGTGATAAAATGATCTGAATTCAAACATGGGAGAATTTTTTTATCACTCGTCATTGATGTATATTGTTAACAAACATGAGAGAAACCACCGATGATTAAAATGGGTGTCGATATACATATTACATTATAGTAAGTGTGATATATGTGTTGATATTGAACACTCATAGAATCTATCAAACAAGGTACATTAATGAATTCTCATTGTTAATAGTAAGGTAACCTGCCACTAAATAATACAAGCCCCAAGGTACTTTAAAGGTCCCTAAATCTCACTCCCAATGAAAATGAGTTGATTTCGATAGGTTTCTAATGTTGATACCATGAATTTCATGATGAAAATTTCCAAGGTACCTAATTATGATATTTCTACACTAGGTGCAACTAAATGTCACTACTATGTTCTTGATACATTATGTATCTCTTCTTTGCATGTCACAGAGTCATTCCATTTGCATGTACATACGCTGCTTATTTATTTCCTACTTGTTCATTAAACACCCTTTCTCTTATGCCATGTGTTGAAGGGATATGGTTACAATTTAATTTTTATTATTAATCTCACGGGGATAAGGTATGGTGACCTACAACAAGTAGGCATTGAACCATGTTAAATCATGAGATCACATAAGCAATCAATCACTCAAACAAGTAAATGGGTACAAGGGAAATCTTATGCAAGACAAGAAAACACAAGTAAATGAGGTTGAAACCAAAACATGTGAATTTAATTAGATTGGAGTCATCATCAAGAATAATGAAAGATGTCATCAATGAAACGCACGAACTTATCAAAGTATTGACACAAATTATAAAAGGATTACTTTCAACATCTTGTGGGAAAAGTTAACACGTGAGAAATGTGTACATGCCACTTCATTCATTTTTTTGTACTGATACAACATCCAACATCTACCCTATTGAAATTGTTGAATGGTTAAAATTTTAAAGAAATAAGCTTGCATACACATCACCAATCCTATTATTGAGGCTTGCAAAACCTACACACTCACATGGAGTTGAAAAGATGTTAAAACCATTTGATTGTCTAATCCATAAAATAATTATACTTCTAGTAAACCAAAGCACAAAAGTTTTCCACTATCATTATTATGAAAGAAGTAGGGAATGCAATCAAAGTTCTATTTCCAAACAAGTCATGCTTAGATTGAAAGACATCATTTAACAACCTTGTGCTCATGGGAATAAAGAGAATTAATCAATCCACAACATCATCTTACTGTCATTTTTACCTAGCAAACAAGGAAAGTGAAGTTATAACAAGACCACAATTAACCAAGGATGACTTAACATGAAACATCAAATATATTGCAATTAAGAACATGAGTGTTATGCATATATATTAACATCTTCCTTCAAGGATTTACTCAATGTGTGAAGGTATTCATCATTTGTGACCTTGTAAACACCAAAGCAATAAAAGAGGGGAATCCTAATAGAGGTAGAGAATCATTGAATAACGGGATATTAGTGTTTCAATGTTTATGGATTCCATTTTGTCCTCGGTCATAAATTCTCCCTCATCCTTGTTTCATGTATTAACTCTTTTATATTCCTTATTTGGTACTCAGACTCTAAAGTAAAATAATCTTGAGGTGCAACATTTTAATATGCTCGTTTTTTTTGGATCTCACTACATTTCAATTATGTTGAATACTTATGGTAGCTAGGAGAAAGATTTTCTTCTATGTGAGAAAACCTTAAAAAATGAAAGCATTGTAAAAAATTACAAGTGAAATGAGTTAAGAAATGCATATTAAAAGACACAAAAGAATTAAAATTATGATTGTTGAGGCAAGGACTTGTTTCTAGTTGATGCCTCAATAGACCCTCCAACCTTTTTTCTTAGTTAGGTGTATTTTAATTGGAAGTTAGAAATTGGCTTTCACGGAAAGGAGAAGAAATCAGGAATAAATATGTTAGTGACAAGTGAGATACCTCAGAATAATGGTGCTTGTGGAAAGTGAGGTACATTGGTAATACAAGAGAATGACTATACTCATTTATATTCTAAAGAAAGTAGAATGATACTATACATGCTTTCATTTTATGATATATGAATTTAATATGAAATTTTAAAGTAGGGAATAAAACCCTTACTTTTGATATCAAAGCCTAAACTTAGATTTCTCAATCTCAATAAAACAATAAGTATATTAAAAAGATTAAAAATAAAATAAAATATAAAATATTAATAAATATTTTACAAGGTTTTGGTTTTGCTTATTGATTGATGAATATTTTTAGCACTATAACAAGTATTAAACTTATAGATTCATTACAAATGCTTATACAAGTAAAAAAATGAAACAATATTCACAATAATGATACATGTGCAAAAACTAAAGATTAATACAATAACATATAAAATATAAGTGTGTATTAATAATGAATCTGCAAGTTAATGTAAAAGTAAAATAGTAAGTACATACTTTATTTTAATATATATAAACTCCTACATGATAATAGATATATATTTTATTATTGTGATATAACCCATGAATAAAAAATAATATGCAAGAGAAGAATGTTAACATATCAACTCTCTTCAATATCTTATACGGTATTTTATTATTGTGATATAACCAATGAATAAAAAAAAATATGAAGAGGAAATACATTAAAAGAATGTTAACATGTCAACTCTCTTCAATCTCTTATACAGTTAGCTCAAGTGAGTTTTGAACAACAAATAGTTTTTTCTTTTGGTTGTAACTTTATTCGAGTGGTAATTTTGGTAATTTTGAATCTACTACGTTTATCTCACTTTCATATAAGTATAGTAATTTTATATCCATCCTCTTCTTCTGAGAGGTGGGTATAATTGGCATTTTGTCTCCAGTGTCTGAGGTGGATTGGTCTAGGGGTGGTGATGATTATTCAGTTGAGTTGATTGGGGTTTTAATATATGGGTTGATTGTCTTTTCTTCTTTATATATGGCTCAACTCATGGTTAGGGAAACCTTCTTGGTCCTTCTTCTTCAGAATCCGATATGTTTTCGACTTTGGTGCCATCCTACCATGATGTGGTGAGAAAAAATCTATTGAAGACTTATGTGGGATAGGAGGAGACAAAACATATAGATATGCTACGGCATTCATATAAGGAACATTAACAACAACACATAAATGAAATACATAATGAAAATACAAGAAAGATTTGGAGAGAGATTTGGAGAAGAAGGATTCCATTAAGATGAACCAATACATGCAATGAGACCAGTTTTGGGCCCTCTCCTTCTGGATTCTAAATCTCTCCCTACTACCATTTTATAAAGTGTCTTGTTGACAATGTCAACTTTGAATAACTAACTCCATTAATTACATGTCTATATGATCTCGTTTACATTTAATAAGAAATTGGCTTTTTTACTTTCACATCCAAACTTAGACTATAAGCCCCCCTAAGATTCAGATCAATCCTCCCCCCTTAGAAAATGATGGTCCCCGACATTTCACTAAGCGAAAAAACTAGGACCCGATTATGTATTGTACCAATATGTTTACATTTTCCAATTGCCAATGAAAATAAGAGTTTTGTGTGGTTTACCCGTAATCGTGAGTTTATGAATGACCCAAAACCAAGATGGAAATGACAATATAAATATTTCTCTTAGTACCAAATTAACATTGAGGAGCTTTACATGCCTAGTAAATTAAATTTATGAAAATAAAATTACAATGGGATTTAATAAATCCAAAAAACAAATCATGAAAAATTCATGACTTATGGTGCAGTTGATGTCTTACTGTAAATTCATTCATAACTTTGGCTATGAGCAATGAAATTAAAATATGTCGAAGACCCATTTGAACTATTAGAGAAACTTTCCATTGATATGTAACTTGATCTTATTTATCTTGTGGAGTGAGAAAAATCCCACCAAAACTCAAGATGTGTGCGACCGAACTTGCCAACTACTTGTCGAGCTGCATTTGATGATGAATCCAAACGAAAAACCATGAAATACCCATTTGAGATGACAGAAACACCTTTCTGGTTAGATATGGAAAAGCCTCTAAAATTCTTCGCAGATGTCACAGCATATCTGTAAATTTTGCATAAGAGGGTCATCCTCCATTCCATCCATGGTCATGCTTGTTTGGTGGCTATACAACAGTGGGAAATATTAGAAAGAGTTGGAATGAGGTAGATAAAGCTTCTAGATACTCCATGCCTATATTTTAAGCCATGCCATGGTTCTATAAAGATAAAATAATTCTCAATGTGAGATTGCAAAGGGCCACAAAAAATGCCAAGGGTTTGTAAAGCAACATGGGTTATTATAGATATTAAGGAACCTATGGCTATAGCATAGAAACCCTTCAATATTTCTAAAAATGTTGCATATCAATGGATGTAGTGAATCCATGTATGATTCTACTGCAATTGTGAACGAAGATCCAAGGGTAGAAAAACATTGTAGTGCCTGAGGACCGACTGTGATGCTTATAGTGTATGGCCCAACAAATAGACTTTAAGAATTCCAAGAGTTTGGAGATTCCTGTAAATATTTGAACCCGAACTATGCTTCAAAACCTCATTCCCATGGAGCGGTTACCTGCTCTGATACCAATTATCCAGATCCATATCTTGAGGGTTAAGACCCAAAATGCTTGATTGTCAAGAGAGGAGGAGAGAAAAAATATAGATCTGTTATGGGATTCATATAAAAATAATTAACAGAAACACATAAATGAAATACACCATGAAAATACAAGAGAGATTCAAAGAGAGATTTGGAGAAGAAATATTCCATTAAGATGAACCATTACATGTAATGAGGCTAATTTTGGGGCATCCCCTTCCCACTTCTAACTCTCTCCCTACTACCATTTTATAAGATTTCTTGTTGAAAATGTCAACTTTTAATAACTAACTGCCTTTATTACATTTCCATCATGTTCCCTTTTACATTTAAAAAAAATATGGCTTTTTGACTTCCGCATACGAACTTAAACTATAAGCCCCACTAAGATTTGGATCACATAAAGCCTTGGCATGGGCTAAAAATGATGCTACTTTCATGTGAGAGGATTTGGGGGGCACTCCAAATACATCGTTCTTAAAATATTGATTGAAAAGACTCGTCCCAATATTATTTTAATTCAGAAAACCATGGTTATTGGTGAAATAGATTTCTTTGTTTTTTCTAAGCTTATTCGAGGGTTGGAGATGTCCACCTTGAATGTTGTTGGATTGTATGAGGGGATTTTGTTAGCCTGGAACCCTAGAAAGGATAGGATCTCCCCTTAATACATCTATACTAGGACTCTTATATGTGGAATATTTATTGGTTTTTATAGTGAATATGCACTTGGTAAATTTTTATGGCTCATACTAAGACCGCAAGCCTTTCTGGGATCTAGTGGTGGCAGATGATTTTCTTAATTTTCTAAATTTGATCATGGGTGGGGATTTGAATGTGGCATAATATTCTATTGAAGTGTGTGGTAATAGGACACACTTGGATTCCTTATGTAATTTCTTCAATGATTCCTTTTAGTGGGCGGATTTGATTCATATTTTTCAAACCCACATGGTGTTGACTTAGCGCAATCAAAGAATGGGGGATGGGAGAATAACTTAGCGTTTGGCTCATTTTATGGTTTTGGAGTATTTGTGTGATGTTTTTTTTTATATATAGATCGTAGGTGGAGGATTTGGAGGCTTCTTATCATTCTCCTATTTTCTTAAGATTGAATGGTCTAGTGATAAGATTCTCTACCCTTTTAATTTTAATCATGTGTGGATCAAATATACTTATTTTATAGGATTGGTTAGTGATCCATTGACTATTTCCTAGTCCTAGATGACTCTTTGGTCGTGTTTGTGCCAGAAATTGTTTATAAGGCTAGAGAAACAAGCCAACACACACTCAAGATAAAATTCAATAAAGCAGATTAGGTTTAGGGTTTTTGCAATGTTTTAGTGGTTGTAAACTTTTGGGGAAAGACAGGGAATGCATTCATGAGCAAAGTAATAACTGAATCATAAACAAAAGAAGACAAAGATGCATAATACATTCAACAATATCCAACAGAAAACAGTATTGAAATTCATTCATAAAAGACAAGCATCACCAGCATATAAACATAAACCAGTAATGAGTATATCAATTAAGCAACTAGACAAGCTGAACAATGAAGCCAACACAGAAACTGAAGGGTGCAAGTGTCATATATCTCATAGTTTCATCACCAAATGCATACAAGAGCTTTATACTTAACTCATGAACAAGTCTGAACTCATGAACAAGCCTGCAGACCTCCTGAAGCTATCCCAAAAATCGAACCCTGCTAATGACTTTCTAACCTCTCTAAATAGTGTTTTTTACAAAATCAGTTAGGGGTCAAAAACCCTAACTATCTTCCATCCACTCGATGAGGTAAAGTAAAAAGTAAAATATTACAAAACATGATTTTTCTAAAAATAGTAATCCCTAACTAATATGTTTCTAAAAAAGATAACAAATAACTGAAATGAACAAGTGACTCATAGCTCTTTTGCTGCCTTAGCTAGCAGAGCAATGCCATCTAATGCTTGATCTTTCCTCTTAGCTTTCTTCTGCTCCTGCTCTAGGTTAGTTATCCTTTTGGTGTGCTTCTTATTTTCCTGCTACAAGTTCTTTACTGTCTTTTCCAACTCTGTACAGTGCCTGTCAGTAGTTCTTTTTCTCTTGAGAACCTCTTTGGATACTGCTATCAGCTCCTGGAAATGATTGTTGACATCCTGTAGCTCTTCTCTAAGCCCTCTGTTAACCATGATCAGCCCATCATTGACATCTTGCATGTATTTCATCTGCTGTTTGTACTGCTTAATAATCTTCTGCAAGTTTTCTTTATCTGAATCAACTGACCTTCCTGTCATGATCTCTTGCTCATAACTGGGCATCTCAGGTGTGTCAAACCTCATAAAAATGTCTGCATCCTTATTTAACAAGTCTGTAGAATCAGCAGGAATACTAGGGTCTTTCAGAATACCTGCTTCCCTAAGTATAAGCTCATCTTCTTCTTCCCATTCTTGATTTTCAACAGGAGATACTTTAGCTTTTTCTTCCTGCTGTTGCTTTAAAAGTTTATTTTTTATTTCAAGAATTATGGCAGACAATTCAAACTTGGGCTGCCTTAACTCTTTTACAGACCGTGATAATCCTTTTACCTTTGCAGGCTGAGAAGAGGAAGGTTTAGCAATTGATTTTCCTTTGTTTTTACTGTTCATTTTACCAATTTTTGGCTCTTCATTTGAGGAAGTATCAGTCGAGACAGTCTCTTGTTTGGAATTCAATTTTGGATTGAGAAACTTCTTCATATTCCATCTCAGCTTATTTATTGGCCTGGTTTTAGGCCTGCAATATGGGGTTACAATCCTTTTCTTCTTCTTATTAGGTTTGGCTAGTTTGATCTCTGAAGTGAAGAATTCTTTACAGGCTTCATGCTTGACTTCTGCTTTATCAATGGGCTGATCTTCTTCTAGTAAATATCCCTCATAATCTGAGAGAATGGTAAGTGGACTTCTCTGTTGGGTTTGAAAATCATCTTCAGGCATAGCAACCTTTTCTATAATAGCAACTCTAGTTTCCTTGGAAACTGCTGCTGGTATCAACTGTTGCCTAGGATGCAATTCTTCTTCTAAAAACAGTGAATATCTACCTGTAGTACCAACTGAAAACACCTTGGGTTTACTGTCAACCTCCACATGCTCTGATGCCTTCTCAACTTCGACATCCTCATTGTCTTCAAGTTTAGCTTTCTGACCTAATTTCCTGATCATTACCTTCCCTTTATCTACTTGCCTCTTAGGCTGCTGATCTTCTTGTTTGACATGAAAACCTGACCAGAAAAGAAAGAAGTCCCAACTTTTACCTTCATGCTGCAAAACAGTGCTAATAATCAACTTAATTAGCCCATGATGAAAGATGGATTGAGAGGAATGGTCCATATGTCCTTTGACCCTGCTAGCCATTTTTTGCAAGCTCTTGAATAAGAAGAATGGAAGGTTCATCTTGGACACCCCCACTATATGTTGAAGAAATATGAAGTGATACTTAAATACATAAGCATACCTTCCCTCGCAAGTAATATAACTCTGCAAAATTCTGATTGGTTCAACCCATTCCTTTCTAAAATATTGAATAAGGATGCCCTTACTCCAGTCTGGGGTGACATTTGGCAATAGGTATCTCTGAGGATCAAAGGTAAAGGGCAATTTATTAAACCATAATTCACCTTCATTCTTAATCCCTGTGGCTTCTGCAATCAATTCCACTGTCATCCTGAACTTAAGAGTATCAAAGGCCACCATGTCATCTTTAAAGCATTGTGCAAACTTGCAAGACACTTCAGTATTATACCCATTTATTCTTTTGAAGAATTCAAGCCAACCAGCCTGTTGGAATAGTTCAACACATCCAGGAAGTTTTTCGATCCAACCTACATCAGTAGGTTCGGCTCTGTTAATTTTACCATTCTTGCCCATTTTTATTCAGAGGATGAAAAATGGATAGGTTTTAGGGTTCAATTAATGACCAGTTAGGTGATTGTTTTCTTTTCAAATCCCTCAGGTTTCAAAAACAACTCTCCTTACTCTTCTCTGACTGCTACTTTTGTTCTTTTGATACAGGCTAGATTCTTCACTACCACTGATAATTGTCATTCCATTTAATTATTCTAATGATTGTCCACCTCCAGCATATAGAATGAACCTGTGTATTAGTACCCATAACCTGCCAGAATTATATATAAACAATCTCTTCTCAAAAGAGTTTTACATGAAGAATCCCAACTGTCAACTTTTTAGACTAAATACAGACTGTTTATAGGTTAGATGAGAAGATTTATAGAGCAGAACAATCTTAAACTTAGTCCATTTTATCTCTCAGTAATCTCAGTATCAAAATGAGAGTAGGTTTGCCTCTACTCTCAAACCTTTAGCTCTTCGTTGCTTCTTTTGGCTTTCAAAAACAGTAAGCTTCAAAACCTAGAAAAATTAGGTCTTTAGGCTATATAGGTTTTCATATTGTCTCAAATGTCCATTTCCTTCATCTCATGTTGCACCAGGAGCAGTATTAAATTTGAATCATCGTAACATACATTGCTTTCAACCCAGCCTCTTTTTAACTTCAACAAATGCATAGTCCAATATAAAGCTAATTTTCAGTTCTCCACTTAACAAAACATCTCAACATGTCTCAGGAAGAAATTTCTTTGGATGAAATTTCATTTAACAGCACAATTTAACCTCTCCCTAGATCAATTTTTCTAAAACGAACCCCACCGAAAAAGCCCCAAATTTTCAGCTATATTGGCTTATCGTCGAATACCTTTTAATTGATCTACTGTAGATACTTTGAACCGTTCTTCATATTGTTTGAGTAATGACCTGAGATTTACATGTGTCTTTCAAGGTGCAATTTAAGTCCAGATGTCAAAATGAAGAAGCCCTAGTTTCGGAGCAACTATGAAAACCTCCACCCTGTTTCCCAGCAGCAATGCCCAGTTTTTTAGTGGTTATAGTTACTCCACTAAGTCCTTCGTCTTTGAATGTGCATGCAAATGACAACTCTTCTCATATTAAACTCAAACCACGCTGCTACCTGTCAAAATGAATTGCGTTTGGGCTCATGATGACCATGATTCCCTCACGATGTGGAACCACCTGCTCTTATGATAATTCCTGAATCCACACGTAGTAAACACTCCACAATACATGATTAGTCACTCATCATTCAAGAAAATGGCAAAATTTTTCTAGAATATCGGAAGAAATGAGGGTCACGATATTCTTGTAGCACTCCTTTGTAAATTTTGGGCTCCAGCGCTACAAGAATAATTTTAACTTTGCTTTGGCGCTTTTTTACAGGTTTTTGTCATTTTGCATGAAGTTTAAAAGCTGCTCGAGTAATGACTATGCTCAAAATATGATTTATGAATCCATCATTTGATATAATGACCTTTTTAAACCCCTTCAAAATGTAAACCTAAAGTTTAAAACTTGAGAATTTCAAAAAGAAAGTTCAAAATTCCATATAAAAACTAAAAATTTCCTAAAAGAGGCAAAAATCAAATTAAAGCAAATGAATAACCTGAGATAAAAATGCAAACCAAACAAAATTTGAAGAAACAAATCACTGACTTAACAGGTCGGATCCTCGACTCAATATTCCCAGTGGATCAGTAAATTCGGTGACTCGGTTGAACAACATACAAGCCCGACGGTATATGCCCAATGGATCATCATTCATGCTGACAAAAATCTATGATTCTACCACATGTCAGACAACATTCTAAGTATTCAAAAGGCTCAAAAACACCATCAACATTGAAATAGTGTCTCTTTATCTTCTTCTAACTGATGAATAGGAAGAAGACACATGGTATCTTTGTAACTCTTATTTGTAACTGAAATGTGACAGGAAGTTACCCAAGCATCCTTCACATTCTATAAATACTTGTAAAAATCGAATATGAAGGGGCTCTCATGCTCTCTCTGGATCTCTCTGCCTCTTGCTAGAAGCTCTCTGCTATATTTTGGTTCTTTGCTCTAGTTCTCACTAATACAAGTTCCTAAAGAGCAGGCTTGAATGGTTCCTAGTGGATCCTACATTTGACCTATGTACTTATAAATGAGTCTTTTGACTCACTACATCTTTGGTTGATAGACTAAAGAGACTGAACACTCATGACGACTACTCAATACAATCAAAGTTTTCACCCTTTGGGTTTCTTCGTTATCAATCCTTGGATTCTACTTTATATGAGTGAATATTGTCTATTAATCACAGTTGTTTAGTGCTTGTTTCTCTAGATTTTTGTATTTATTTCTTATTTCAATATTCTACTACTATATTCCTCCATAACAACTCTTTCAGACGACTCTTTTGTCCACTTTTCGACTTCCTCAAGATAGTGGATCATTGATATCAAAGGATGATTTCTATAGCCTTGATTAAACACTACTTGCGTAGTTAATCCAATTTGTGTCTATTGATGCATGCTCTAAAACTTATATATTTAACTTGTGTTTTCCTTTGACTTCTAATTATTTATGTTCTCGCAACCCTAGACCGAATATGGTAATTGAAAATGTGGACAACACTCCTAGTGGAAAAACTTAACAAAGCATTGAGCAAGCACTCGCTTGACAATCAATTGAAATATATGAGTGTTAAAATGAGATTCTTGCTCAAATTTCTTGTTCATATGGCTTGACTTCATTTAGTGGCCCAACGAGAAATTCCTTTGACAAGGTTATTTCTTTTAAGGTACAAATGAAATTGGATATATCAAACTTGTAAGGGAAGATCGATGCAGAATTTGTAGACAATTGGATTCAACAATTGGAGTCCTATTTATATGTGAATCAACTTTTTGAGGTTGATAAACTCCCCCTCGCATCTTTGAAGATGTCGAATTATGTACACTATTGGTGGGAAAATATATTGACCAAAGACGAGGAAGAAGGAAACCCCATCGATATATGGGAAAATTTTGTTGAACATGTCAAAAAGGAATTTTATCCACCCAAGTACATGGAAGAACAATACAAGAAGTGGTAGTAGTTAAGAATATGGAAGGATCAAACTGTACAAGGTTATACTCATGAATTCCATTGACCAATGCCTCAACTTGGTGTTAGGGAGGGAAAGAATTTACTTGTTCTAAAATATATTAGCGGTTTGGCTCCTTATATCCAACAAGAGATGGAATTACTCACTATTCAAACTCTCACGGATGCATTCCATTACACCATTAAGCTTGAGATGAAAATAAAAGCAAAAGGACGTTTTCTAATCAAATCGACTGGTTGACCTTTCGACAAGAAACCTCAGTCGATTTCCAAATCTGACAAGTCCAATTGGCCTTCTCAAACTACTTCCCAAAAGTTGAAACTGGTTAAGAATCCTTTCAAGAAAGACAAGGGAAAATTGAGTCAATAACCTCCTACCAAGAAATGGTGCGACTACCACAATTCAGCTTGGCATGATGCATCGAAATGCAAATCTCAAAAGACATTATTGTCACAAATGTCTACTTCCAACTCACCTGATAGAGTTGTTGTTGATTCTGACCTCAAATCTTTGAATTTAGTATTGTTGACTTCAAAATCCCTTGCAAAATTGATTATCGTCGTTGAAGAGGAAAGATAATTACTATTCCATATGTTATCTCCCACAATAATTTATTTTGATAGTATGAAGAATTTAACTCATGAAATGAAGGATATGAATATCACTGACAAGTTTGAAAGCCTCTGTTTTTTATTTGGGTAAAAATTTCACAAGTTGTAGCTTTCAGTGGCTTAGGCAAGGCTCAAAACATCTCATTAGCCACCGAAAAGGGTTGTCTTAGGCAGGTTAAGAAGGAGTGCAACATATACAATGACCACCAAAATAAAAAATTTGACAGCAAGTCGGAGGTTTAATCCTCTACGACGCTGGCGTTTCGAAGGTTTAGTCCTTTATACCGCCGACACTATGAAAAACTTGTGGTTTAAAGCACCAACAATTAGTGGTTTAGTGGCTAGAGCTTCTGATTGCCAACAAATTAGTGGCAAGAGCTTTCGATCACCGACAGATTAGTGGTTAGTATTTTTTATCGCCGATGCTTAGAAGTTAGCGGTTTGAATCACCGACACTGTGGAAACGCTCATGTTTAAAGCTCTGAGGAGTTAGTGGCTAGAGCTTTCGATCGTCGACAGATTAGTGGTTAGTCTTTATGATCATCGATGCTTAGAATTTAGTGGTTTGAATCGCCGATACTATGGCAGCATTTAGGTTTAAAGCTCTAAGGGGTTAGTGGCTAGAGCCTTCAATCTCTGATCACGATGTTAGTGGTTTGAAATGCTGACACTGCGGTAGCATTCAGGTTTAAAGCTCCAAGGGGTTGGTGGCTAGAGCCTCTGATCACCAATCGCGATGTTAGTGGTTTGAAACACCGACACTGCAGCAGTGTTCAGATGTAGAACTCCAATCCTTAGTGGCTAGAGCTTCCAATCGCCGATCGCGACGTCAATGGTTTGCAACTCCGACATTGTGGCAGCATTCAATCTTGAGGTTCCGATTTTTTAGTGGTTTGGAGTGACGATCGTCGATGAGTTAGTGGTTATAGCTTCTGATCGTCGACGCTTAACCATCGCGCCGGTAGTGGTTTAAATCGCCGACATTGTGGTCACATTCAATTTTGAGGTTCTGATCGTTTAGGTTAGAGCTTTAGATCGCCGACCACAGAGACAGGGTAGAAAATTCCGACGGATTAACCAAGAAATATCACGTCAGTTTGAAACCTTAATTTGAAAAAACTACCACTTTTGAGTATTTTTGTGAAAACAGATCGAACTTTGGGGATCTGTACTTTTTGTAGAAGGCTATAAAGCCTAAGATCAATTTTATAATAAGGGTTCAACTTAGGGATTTAGAAGCCTATAATGCTTTCACGCTTCTCATTTTAATTATTCATGATATAAGCTCTTTTGTTGTGATCTGTTCAGCCATCATCTCTTTCTTTACTGTATTTATGCCTGAATGTGTATTTAGGTCATTTTCAGATTGATTAAAAAGCCGATAGTTGTCATCCTATTGGTTTGTTAGTGAGATTTGATTTATAAATACCATCCTCATCAGGATTTAGCCATTTATATGCATGTGTTTTGTATGTAAGTCTTCCATCCTAGTGAGTTTTGCATCCCTACACCTTATTTTCTGTTAGGATATTTAGACACTTAGGAGTTAGTTAAGATCAACTTGTGTAATATATCTGTTAGGTAAAAGTGTGTTTCTTTAGTATGCATTAGTATGCAT
>LPNX010692326.1:195003-207956 GCA_001517045.1 Pseudotsuga menziesii
TCGAACTTCTGAGCAATTGTAACTAAAAGCCTTGTAAATGAGTGAGTTTTATGCATGCCTTGAGAGTGGAAAGGTTATATAGGTCAACTGACTTGATCCATATCAGAAAACCCCAAAAACATTGTAAGTTACCAAGCATCCTAGAGCTACAACCTAGAGGAGTTTCCTGGAGTGATAACAAATTGGCGTCGTTGCCGGGGAGAGGAGATTGAAGCTCGGCTTCCCTGGGAGACGACATAGATCCATGCTTTGATGATAGACAAAGCTTGGAAACTATTATGGTTGTAATAATATATCTAGCGACTCCATTGATATAAGATGGCTTCAAGAAGACCAAGTACCAGAGCAATCCCAAAGAGGCCACCAGCAACACCAGTTTCAGATCCAGAAGAAATTTTGAGGAAAGCTAGGGCTTTACTAAGATAGACCAGCAGTGCTGCACAAAATTTACATCAGGTATTTTAAGAAATATTTCTGCTATTGTTTCTTCTGCTGAAATTATTAATTCCCGGGAATTTTTAAATACATTAGAAAAATCTAGGGGTTGGGCATCTTCAAGCACTGCTGCTTGTGAAGATCCAATCCCTGGTGACTCCATTGGGATAAGTATACCACCACCTTCTTAGCAAGTATCTTCATCAGTGCTGCCTTCCACAACCTTGTTCATACCCATTTCCAATATGGCTTCCCCTCAATTAACCAATATGGAAAGGATCCTGGTAGCTAGGTATGCACCCCTAATTTTTCCAAATCCTCTCGCATCCATGCCTACTGGGGATTATCTCAAGTATATTCCTAAGTTTACAGGGGAAGGGGATTTCACTGTCGAAGAACATCTAGAGGCTTTTTACAGCTATGCTGAAAATATTAACATAGAACAAGAAGATGTATGGACTAGGGTTTTTGTGCAAAGCCTAGATGGCCAGGCTAGGAAGTGGTTTAAGGAACTTCCTACTGGATCAGTGGTAGGAATAGAGGCCCTAGATGACATTTTCCTAAAGCATTGGGGAAAAAGGAGAGACCACCTCTACTATATCACAAAATTCAACAACCTGAAAAAGGAAATTGGGGAGTCTGTCTCCAACTTTACCAAGAGATTCAACAATATGTATAGCAAGATCCCCACCAAAATTAAGCCCACCAATGCCTCAGCTAGAATAAATTATGCAAATGCCTTTGACTCTGACTTCTACCTACTTCTTAGAGATAGCAGGTCTGCCTCATTATCACTCATGCAGGATGCTGCCCTAGAGGTAGAGTCAAACATTCTGGCATCTCAGAAGGTCAAAGGGAAGATAGACAAGAAAAAGTAGCCAGCAGACTCTAGTGGGGCTTCTGCATCAGAGAACAAGATTGACAAAATGACCAAACTTTTAGATAACCTGACTGCTGAAATTTCTAAATTGAAGGACCAAGGATGTCTACAGGTGAGGGGTAAAGGGCCAAGTGACTTTGCTCCTTGAAACCCAAATTTTGTTCCTTATAGAAGAGGAAACCCCCCAGTTCAGATTCTCAGAAGGGAAAGGAATCAAGGGGAAGACTAGAGGATAAGAGCTCCATTTCAAAATGCTATATTAGAAGAAGAGTAAGAATTCATTGAAGAAGAAGGAGAAGCTGAAGACAATATCCACTGCATGGAGGATGAGGCGAACTGTTCTTTTCTTACACAGGAAAAATATGAGGAAGCCCAGATTGATGAGCAGATCACTGAAGAGACTTCTATCAGGATGATGGTCAGGGAGGTTACAAACTGAGGTCTAGGCTGGTTTCTCCCCCTAAGAAGAATGGCATACCTGTCAAGCAGCCTGCTGCACCAACTAGAAAGTTTGTTGTCATACCAAAGAAGGTGGTTGTCACATCCAAAGCATTGCCAAAACTAGCACCTTCAGCCATACCTGATCAAGTCCAAATCAAACCTACAGCTCATGAGGTAAGGTTTCCAGATATGCTGCATTATTCTTTCAACCTTGAGTCAGAAATTCAAAAATTGAAAATTCCTTTCACTTTAATTGAGCTAATGAAGAATGATGCATTCAAAACCTCCATTCTGAATTCCCATCAGCCCAAGGTGCACATTGAAACTGACTTTGTGAACCTACAAGATGGAAAGCCTGTTGTAACCCTTGGCCCCATGATCAAAGACCTAAAGGACTCATGCCCACCATTCTACATATCCTTGAATATACATGATAAAATCCTCCATAACTGCCTGCTGGATTTAGGAGCCTCTCATAACCTAATGGCAAAAGCTGTGATGGATGAGCTTGGCCTCAACATCACCAAGCCCTACCATGATTTATTCTCCTTTGAATCCAGGAAGGTAAAGTGCTTGGGCCTCATCAAATACCTTGCTATGAACCTAACTCATCTACCTTCGAAAAGCATCATGATGGACATTGTAGTGGCTGATATCCCTCCAAAATTTGGTCTCTTGCTGTCTCGGTCATGGAGCAAAAGACTAGGTGGCACCCTTCAGATGGGTCTCACATATGCTACCATTCCCATGTTTGGAGGAAAGACTAAGAGGTTGTATAGGGAAAATTATCTAGCATACATTATAAGCAAGGAAAGAAACTCAGTGAATCACCCCATCTATGCCGTAGACACTGATTTTGGGTCATGCATTTTGCAAATAGATGATTCTCAGCAGACATCAGTCCATCTCACTCATCCCACCTATCAACAGCCTGAAGAAGTAACCACAATAATATGGACCATGTATTTTGATGGGGCTAGCACTCAAAGCTCAGCAAGTGTAGGTGTAGCATTGATCTCCCCATCTAAAGAAAACATCCACCTATCTTATAAGCTTGATTTTAAAACCACTAACAACATAGCAAAATATGAAGCCTTGCTGCTAGGAGTTAAAGCTGCCAAGGAGATGGGGATCAGGTGCATAAATATTTTTGGAGATGCAGATCTCATCATACAGCAGGTCAATAACACTTTTCAGACAAAAAATATCAAACTAAAGGCCTACAGGGACGAGGTATGGAAACTCAGAGACTCATTTATTTTTTTTGAACTGTCATATATTCCTAGGGCTTTGAATCACTTGGCTGATTCCCTAGCTGTCTCTGCAAGTTTGTTTGTTCCTCCTTTACCCCCTAAGCTCAACTATGATGTTCATGTCAAGTACAGACCCTCTCTACCAGATAATGTAAAATTCTGGAGGGTGTTTGAGAATGATGATGAGCTTAGTAAATTCCTTCAGTTAGTAGATGAATTCTCTAACATACACATAGACCTGGAAAACCTAAACATGGAGGAATCCAAACAACCCAAGTTAAAAGATAAAGTGGCTAATCAGAACATTGTCCAATTTCCCAGCAACTACATACCCCGAGGTCTAGTACGATTGGAAGAATTGTTTGATCACAATGACATCCCTTTCAAGCCTGCCAAAAGGGAGCTAGATCCTGCTATCCAAGATCAAAAACTAGGCAGCCAAAGCCATCCAAAACTGATAAATCTATCCACTGGGCTGACTGTTGGTCATAAGTCTGAATTTTGCAGCTTGATAAAAGAGTTTGCTGATGTCTTTGCATGGGAGTATAGTGACCTAAAAACATATGACACCAACATCATCCATCACAGGATTCCTTTGGAGAAGGACACCATTTCTTTCAAATAGAAGTTGAGACCCATCAGCCCTCTCCTATTACCAGTGATTGAAAAAGAGATCCACAAGCTCCTCAAAGCCAAGATCATAATTCCCCTTAAGTATTCCAAGTGGATTGTAAACCTATTAGAGGTAAGAAAGAAAAATGGAGAAATCAGGTTGTGTGTGGATTCTACAAACCTGAACAAATGTTCCAAGAAAGACAACTATCCACTGCCCAAGATGGAACACCTACTGTAGAAAGTATCTGGGGCTAGGGTTATTTCCTTCCTTGATGGCTTCTCTGGATACATCCAAGTTGATGTGCACCCAGATGACCAAGAGAAGACTGCCTTTACCACCCCCTAGGGCACCTTCATGTATGCTAAAATTCCATTTGGGCTAATGAATGCTAGGGATACTTTTCAGAGAGCTATGGATCTAGCTTTTGTAGGTCTAAAAGATAAGTTTGTGCTGATATATTTGGATGGCCTAACAGTTTACTCTCACAACTATCATGTCCACTTATAGCATCTAAGGAAGGTATTTATGAAGTGCAGAAGGCATGGAATATCACTGAACCCCAAGAAGTCCTTGTTTGCACTCACCGAAGGAAAGATCCTAGGCCACATAATCTCAGCTGAAGGTTTAAAGATCGATCCGGTGAGGGTGGAAGCAATCCAAAAGTTTTCAATACCAAGTTCAAAAAGAGACATTCAGTCCTTTTTAGGCAAGATGAACTTTGTCAGAAGTTTCATTCCAAATTTCTCTGAGCTGGTAAAGCATATAAGAGTCATGCTAAAAAAGGATGGAGAAATAAAATGGACTAACTAGGTAAGAAACTCTTTTGAAGACATTAATAAACCATCATGGAGGCCCCAACCCTGATTAGTCTCGACTACACCAATATTTTTTACATTTTCTCTTTTGCATCTTATGACACAGTGGCAATTGTACTATTACAAAAGAATGATGAAGGTCTTGATCATCCAATTGCATTCTTCAGCAGGACCCTAAGAGATGCTGAGCTGAAGTATGACCCAATTGAGAAGTAGGCTTATGCTCTCATAAAATATTTGAAGACTTTCAGAATCTACATTCTCCATGCAAAGGTTATTGCATATGTCCCTTCAGCTGCTGTGAAGGATGTTTTGACTCAGCCTGACATTGATGGGAAGAGAGCTAAGTGGATTTCCAAACTCATTGAGTTTGATATAGAGGTGAAAACCACCAACCTGGTAAAGGGGCTAGGTCTAGCCAAACTCATGGCCAAAGAAAACTGTGAACTGGTGGGAATAAATTTCACATGTGTCAAATCAGCAAAGGTGTAGATGGTGATAGCAGCAGAAACAGAAGTAAATCAAGATCAGAGTGACATTCCATCAATAGCTTAAAACATAGCTTCATGTGAGTGGTACTCGGGTATCATTCATTTTTTGCAAAAATTATAAGTATCTCCTGATCTCACTCCTAACCAGGAATGATCTCTTAAGTTGAAATCTATTAAATTTTGCATAATTGACAAAATGTTGTACTGGAGAGATCAGTCTGGAGTTTTGCTAAGGTGTCTAGATAAAGAGGAAGTAGAGCAGGTCATGCATCACTTTCATTCCAACACATGTGGAGTCCACCACTATTGGAAAACCACAGCCCACAAGATCTTAAGAGCAAGATACTATTGGCCAGTCCTCTTTGCTGATGTATGCACTTTTGTAAGGGCATGTGACCAATTCCAAAGATTTATAGGGAAGCAGCAGCTCAAATCCTTGCCCCTTAGGTCTGTTACAGTGAATGGGCCTTTCCATCAATGGGGTCTATATTTCATAGGTGAAATAAATCCATCCTCCAGTGGACAGCATAAATGGATCTCAATAGCCACTGACTACTTTACAAAATGGATAGAAGTAGTACCTACCAGGAACGCCACTCATCAAGTCATAATGAGATTTTTATATGAGAATATCTTTAGTAGGTTTGGCTGCCCAGTAAGGTTAGTAACTAATAATGCACCATCTTTTAAGGCTGGGGCATTAGTTAAAATGTGTGAATCAATTGGTATTCAAATGGTGCACTCCACATCCTATTATCCCCAAGGCAATGGCCTGGCTAAGTCATCCAACAAAAGCTTAGTCAGAATCATCAGGAAACTACTGGAGACAAATCAGAAAAGCTGGGATTCAAAGCTTAAGTTTTCCTTATGGGTTGATAGGGTAACAGACAAAAGATTCATCGGGACTTCTCCATTCAAGATATTTTATGGCATTGAGGCCATCTTTCCTATCTAGCTCATCCTTCTAGTGGAAAAGTTCTTTCAGGAAGAGGAGGATGAACCAAATGATATGGTGAGAAGGATGATGGATTTGGTAGAGTTACAGCAAATAAGGGAGCAAGTTGTAGGAAAATCAGAAGCTCATCAACAGAGGATAAAGGGCATGTTCGACAAAAGAGAAAAAGCAGACAACTTTCAGGTCGGAGATTGGGTCCTCAAGTGGGATGCTGTCAGACAGGACAAGGGAAAACAAGGGAAATTTGACTCTTTGTGGATTGGCCCTTTTGTTATAGACAAGGTATATGAGAATAATACCTTCAAATTGCAAAATCTAGAAGGTGAAGAGGTATTTGATGGCCCAGTGAACGGGCGGTTCTTGAAACCATATTTTATTTGAGGCTTTGAGGCCTTATTATTGTAAATTAGTAGATAGTAGGTTGTTTTGCTTTCAGAATAAACTCCATGCCCAATGGAACACTAGAAGATAGCTTAAATTATTCCTTTTCAGGAAAGGCATTTTGGTCTGGGGTTCTTGGGACCTCATTGGGAGGTTCCCGTCCCCAAGTAGGAGCTAGATGTTATCTCCCAAAATAATTTATTTTGATAGTATGAAGAATTTAACTCATGCAATGAAGGATATGAATATCACTGACAAGTTTGAAATCCTTTGTTTTTTATTTGGGAAAAAATTTCACAAGTTGTAGCTTTCGGTGGCTTAGGCGAGGCTCAGAACATCTCAATAGCCACCGAAAATGGTTGTCTTCGACAAATTAAGAAGGAGTGCAACATATACAATGACCACCAAAAGAACATTTTTTATAGCAGATCGGAGGTTTAATCCTCTACAACGCTGGTGTTTAGGAGGTTTAGTCCTTTATACCGCCGACACTATGAAAAACTTGTGGTTTAAAGCACCGACACGTTCAATCTTGGGGTTTTGATCGCCGAAAATTAGTGGTTTAAAGCTCCGATGGGTTAGTGGATAGAGCTTCCGAACGCCGACATATTAGTGGCTAGAGTTTCTGATTGCTGATAGATTAGTGTTTAGTATTTTCGATCGCCGATGCTTAGAAGTTAGTGGTTTGAATCATCGACACTGTGGCAGCACTCAGGTTTAAAGCTCCGAGGGGTTAGTGGCTAGAGCTTCCGATCGCTGAAATATTAGTGGTTAGTCTTTCAGATCACCGATGCTTAGAAGTTAGTGGTTTGAATTTCCAACATTGCGGCACCATTCAGGTTTAAAGCTCCAAGGGGTTAGTGGGTAGAGCCTCCGATCGTCGATCGCGACGTTAGTGGTTTGAAACATCGACACTGCGGCAGCATTCAAGTTTAAAGCTCCGAGGGGTTAGTGGCTAGAGCCTCTGATCACCGATCGCAATGTTAGTGGTTTGAAACGTCGATACTGCGGTAGCGTTTAGATGTAGAGCTCCGATCCTTAGTGGCTAGAGCTTCCAATCGTCGATCGCGATGATAGTGCTTTGAAATTTCGACACTGCGGCAGCATTCAGTCTTGAGGTTTCGATGTTTTAGTGGTTTGGAGTTTCGATCGTTGACGAGTTAGTGGTTATAGCTTCCGATCGCCGACGCTTAACCATCGCGCTGGTAGTGGTTTAAATCGTCAACACTGTAGTCACATTCAAGTTTGAGGTTCCGATCATTCAGGTTAGAGCTTATGATCGCCGACGTTGGAGACAGGGTAGAAAATTCTGGTGGATTAAGCAAGAAAGATCATGTCAATTAACCACCAAAACACTGGCTTTTAGCGACAAATTTAGAGTGAACCAGCAACAGTGATCACTAGCAACTACTTCAGTTATTTAATGTTCACTCAGTGAACTAGATCTTCCTCATAGTTAGACAAATAGTTAGGTAGGGTTTGAAACCCTAAGTTGAAAAAACTACCACTTTTGAGTATTTTTGTGAAAACAAATCGAAGTTTGGGGATCTGTACTTTTTGTAGAACGCTATAAAGCCTAAGATTGATTTTATAATAAGGGTTCAACTTCAGGGATTTATAATCCTATAATTCTTTCACGCTTCTCATTTTACTTATTCATGATATAAGCTCTTTTGTTGTGATCTGTTCAGCCATCATTTCTCTCTTTACTGTATTTATGCCTAAATGTGTGTTTAGGTCATTTTCAGATTGATTAAAAAGCTGATAGCTGTCATCCCATTGGTTTTTTAGTGCGATTTGATTTATAAATATGATTTTATAATAAGGGTTCAACTTCAGGGATTTATAATCCTATGATTCTTTCATGCTTCTCATTTTACTTATTCATGATATAAGCTCTTTTGTTGTGATCTGTTCAGCCATCATTTCTCTCTTTACTGTATTTATGCCTAAATGTGTGTTTAGGTCATTTTCAGATTGATTAAAAAGCTGATAGCTGTCATCCCATTGGTTTTTTAGTGCGATTTTATTTATAAATATGATCCTCATCAATATTTAGCCATTTACATGCATGTGTTTTGTATGTAAGTCTGCCATCCTGGTGAGTTATCCATCCCTGCACCTTATTGTCAAACTTCTGAGCAATTGTAACTAAAAGCCTTGTAAATGAGTGATTTTTATGCATGCCTTGAGAGTGGAAAGGTTATATAGGTCAACTGACTTGATCCATATCAGAAAACCCCAAAAACATTGTAAGTTACCAGGCATCCTCAAGTTACAACCTAGGGGAGTTTCCTGGAGTGATAACACCATACATAGATATGCATCTAGGACAACCCATCGCATATGATTATGGATAATGGTAGTCAAAATAACTTTGTTTCTGAAAAAATTGTAAAGAAATTAGGTCTTGTTACTACTTCCCCCCTGGCTTTATTACAACATCGATTGGATCAAGGATGAACAAGAGATCAGGATCACTCGACAATATCCCTTTAGAGATGAGTTTCTTTGAGATATTTCATCACTTACAATATCCAACGTACTATTTGGTAAACCTTACTTATGGGACAAACATGGAAAGTAACAGTTCAGACCCCAAAAACTGATTGTCAAGATCTGGGATCAGTGATATGGAATTATTGAACATCGACCCACACCAATAGTTGATATGGTTTCAGCAAAGCAAGCCAAAAATCTAATCAACCATGTTGAGAAATTCATGTTGTTAATGATCAAGCCTCAACACTCTCAGAAGATCGTAGCAACTAGTTGTCTCTCCATCGGCCATGAATCTAGAGAGAAGCAACAAGTTGATATTGTACTTGAATAATACCAAGATGTGTTTAAAGATCCAACTAGAGTACCACTGCAATGCTAGGCAAAACACTCCATTGATATTATTCTTAGCTCTTCATTACCCAATTACTGAAGGTCTATTTTAGAAAATGAAGAAATCAACATACAAATCCAAGACTTGATCAACAAAGGGAATATTTAACCTACATCCTCTCCTTGTGGAATTCCAATCATCCTAGTTCCTAAGAAAGATGAGATATGATGCATGTGCATCAACAATAGGGCCCTCAATAAGAGTTTAGTAAAGAATCTGTATCCTCTTCATATAATATATGGTTTAATTGATTATTTGAAAGATACTAAATTGTTTACCAAGCTCCACCTCAAGTTGGGATATCATCAAATTCTCATAGAGTCCTCAAATATATGGAAAACTACTTTTAAAACCGGGGAAGGGTTGTTTGAATGGTTAGTCATTCCTTTTGGTCTAACTAAATCCCCTATGACTTTTAGGAGATATATGGATGATGTTCTTCGAACTTTTTGTAGGAAAATGTGTCATTGTTTACCTAAATGACATCCTTATTTTTAGCAGATCATGGGATGAAATATGCAACAACTTCAACAAGTGCTTAATGTTCTCCGACAACACAAGCTCTATTTAAACTTGGAGAAATTTTCTTTTCCAATGATGAGTATCAAATACTTAGGCTACATGAACGAATCAGTAAGCATTTGATTCGACCCATAAAAGATACAAATTATCAACAAATGGCCCACACCAAGAAACATTCAATAACTACAGAGTTTCCTTTTTTGGAAAATTTTTATTGCATATTTGTGTTGGGATTCAACCACATATATTGGCCCCTGAATCAATTGATGAAGGGAAGAAGAAAGATAGTTTTTACATAGACTATAGGGAAACAACAAGCATTTGAAAAACTCAAGAAAAAGCTTTGCACCGCTCCAGTGCTTGTGCTACCTAATTTGCAACAATTTGAAATCAAGTCTAATGCATATAACTATGCCTTGGGATATATGATCACACAAGCAGGTTGCTCGATAGAATTCCATTCAGAGACCTTCAATGATACTATTTGTAAGTAGTCATCCTATGAGAAGGAAATGTATGACATTGTATAAGCTCTTAAGCAATGGAGACATTACAGTTCTAGGAAAATAAACAATCATCCATACCGACCATAAGCCTCTATAGTTTTCTTATCAAAGTCTAAGCTACATATGACATGGAAAATCAAGTGGATTAGTTATTTTACAATGATTTCAATTGGTGAACAAGCATCAGAAATTTAAATCTAATTCAACAACTAATTTCCTTACCCAATCACTAGTCATTTCACATCTTACTGTGTTAAGTATGCATGCCTATGACACCATTACTTGGCTTCAACTATATGAATAAGACATTGATTTCTCTATAGTACATATACAAATCCTCTATAGTACATATACAAATCCAGAAAATTCAGTCGATTTCTCTTGACTATGTGAAGGAAAATTTGTTGTACAATCCCATACAAATTTGTGTACCTTCTAGTGAGTATAGACAAAATCTCATTTGGGGCACACACTATAGTAGAACATCATGACACTTTGGGGTGGAAAATACTCTCGTTGTGCTCCAATATTATTTCTATTGGCCTTTGCTTAAGATGGACATTGAAAAGTATTTCAAGTCCTGCATGGTTTGTGCCATCGCCAAGCCACCAAACTTGCAACAGGGTTTATACATTCCCTTTCCCATTCCTAGTCGACCATGGGAATCTATTTATTTGGAATACTTAACTATCTATGTTATTACTTGACATTAGCATGATGCAATCCTATTAGTGGTAGAAAAATTCTCCAATGTGGCTATCCTCATTCCTTACAAGAAGATCACGAAATCAAAACAAACTACTTATTTCTTCTTTGAGAATGTTTGCAAGCACTATGGATTGTCGACTACAATCATTTTCAACCATGATTCTAGATTCGTTGGTATGTTTTGGAAGACACTCTAGCACACAACTATCTATGTTGACCATTCCATATTCAAATAGATGGACAAACAGAAGTTGAGAATCATATGGTAGTACAGTTGTTTTGCATGTACAGCCACAAGCATCGCAGAACATGGGATGAAAGCCATCCAACATAGCTATAATTGAGCACAACATATTTCTATCGGCAAGATTCCATTTGAAATATGTTATGGATTTGAACCCTCGGCTCTTATCGACCTAGTTAGATGGGCGAATGGCCTGGACGACACCAACCATGAACGATGAGAAATTGAAAAGGCACTCAATTTCAAGGATCATGTGTGTGAGATTCATAAACAAGTACATGAAATGTTCCAGCGAGCTAATGAAAAATCCAAGGCCGAACAGGATAAGCATCTTATTCCTCATTCATTGAAAATTGGGGGTTAGTTCTGGTTGCATCTCAATAAATAAAGAGTCAATGGCTTGTACATGAATCTAAAACCTTTCTGATATGGTCCTTAAACCATTATTGAGAAAAATGGGGAAAATTATTTTAAGATCAGCATTCCACCATACTTGGGTATGCATCTAGTCTTTAATGTGGACTTGCTTTGGCCATATTTTCTGCAATTATTGGAATATATCGACTTACAACCGGCATATCCATAAGACATCCATTTAGATGTTCAAGATCCCCCTATTGTCTATTAATATTTTAAAAGTTTTTGTTCCACTACAAGAGGATCACTTAAAGAATAACAAGCACAACAGAAAAAAAAGAGAACGCAAATATTTATCCTGGGAAACCCTCATGGGGAAGAAATCCCAACCAAACTTCCTCAATATGGAATTCAACTAAGTTCAGTGTAAGACCCAAATAATTTGACAAGACAACTTCCTCCTCCTCAGATGGATTTTTTCTCCTATCTATAGAGAACTTGCTTGAGTGCTCTTCTTGTCCAAATGAGGGTGTTAGCAACATTTTTGGGCTAATGAGTTGGAAGGGGTTAGACCAGAGAAGATGAAAGGTGAGGTTTTAAAAATTTTGTATCATGTGAAATAGAGGTATGCAGGAGGATTTTTTAATGTTTTGAAGGATTTACTCCTAGATTTGAAATGAAAAATGTGAAAAATTCCTAAGCGCGACCTTGGAAATGAGTTGCATATGAAAAATCCACTCCAGTGTTATATTACAGCAATAATGAATGGCGTAGATCTACACCAGGGGATATCAACGATTACAAAGGAATCCGCAAAGGTAAGTTGCAAGGTTTAAATAAGTTTTATGATTTGTGGAATGGTGTTAACTTACAAATAAAATCAACCATCAGATCAGTTGATGGAGGAATATCTACGATCATCCATATTTCTATTGGTTGAACATGCACAACGAAATAAAATTTCAAAAGCAACGGAATTTTGTAGATCTTGTATAATTTAACGATGGAGATCTGAGGATGAAAGAGATCTATGGTGGGGGTCAATTCTGCTACAAGAACATGCATGGAGAAATAAAATTTTGAGATTTGTGGAATATGGTAATCTCGTCAATATTGAGTGGCAGATATATAAACAGGTTTTTGGGCCATGGTTTGAATGGATTCCGATGTTTGAACAAGCATGGGGTAAGTTAACTTCAAAATCAGTGGAATCAGGTATGAGCGTCATGTTTTGATGGATCAAATCAAATCCTGGTCTAGATCAACAGTTGACATTAATTACACATCTAAAAAGTGCATGGATCAAAAAAACCTTGGGGCACAACGAAATGTGGTAGGGACTATGTTGTTTAACAATAACCACTTATACTATGAAACGAGAACTATATACTATGAACGAGAACTCTACCCATAAAAATGATGATTTTTGCAAAAAAAACACCAAAAACACCCCCCA
>LPNX010692326.1:209528-282657 GCA_001517045.1 Pseudotsuga menziesii
ATCCAGATGGAGGTATGATCCAGATCAACGGCTGATAGTTTTTCTGCTGATCAAAGATGCAAGGAAGAAAAAATTTGGAGAGATTGTGGAATGGACTAAAAGGAGTATGAAATCAAAGGCACAGATTCAATCTGAAAAATATCTATGACCTTAAACAATTCCGTTGGTTAAACATGCATGCTACAAACTAAAAGGAGGATCAGTGGAATTGGGTAAACAAGAGCATAATTGGATGGTTGAGATCAAGATGGATTTAGATCTATGGATGATAACCTTTTCGCAAAGGGAAAATGCATGTTTATTAGGAGACTATGGCTGAGCATAAAATTTAAAAAGGTAAGGCATAAGGTGACAATAAATTGACAATGAATATCAATCAAAGGATAGATCTATGGTCATAATTCAATGTACAACTGGAAGTTGCGAGGAGAATAGGGAATTCAGCATAGTAGAGAATAAGAATGGGGGGTTTAAAAGGGAAAAAGATAAAGGAATCAAGATGAAGGATACATAATGGACGAATGGAAAATGTTTCCGCTGAAAAGGATGCAATATTGATATGAAAGAAAAAATAATATAAAAGTACGTGCACATGGTTTTAGGTCATTTGTTTATTCTATGCATTGGATAGTGAAAACCATGGACTATGTGGAAGAATCCAGCTCAGATAAAATCTGTGGAACACTTGTCAATAGACCAGGTAGGGTACTTATCCTCATTGATCAAGTATTTAAGATGGCTGAGGTAGAAGAACTAGAATCCTAAAACCTGGAATATTAGAGGATTGAAGACTTGTTTGAGGATAAAGACTCAGATATTTTTGACACCATATTGTTGAATGGTCCAATAGTTACTGTTAATAATAAATTAGAACTCCTCAAATACCAAGGGAGTGAGGTTCATAGCGTGTTCAAGTCGCATTTTCATTATTTTTCCACAGAGCAAACCCTAAACTACCCTGAGTTTGTCAACTAGTGTGGTTGTAATTACTCCTCTTCTAAGAGGGTAATTATGGATGCAATCAAGGATAAAATCATATGTCCAATTACCTCTCATTATCAGAAATACTTTCTTTGTTCCTACCGACTTTGCTCAAATTTCCAAAGAGTTTGATGAATAAAGTATTGTCCAGTTTTTCAGAGAGTCTACCATTGAGAAAAAGAGGATTTCTTCAAAACTTGTTTCAAGCCTGATATCCAATTTCAAAACCAGCATTTCCTTGTTGATTCCAACCTATTCAATGAATAAACCCAATGTTTCATAACCCTCATAAGTCAATTTTTAGGGTTAGATACAGATAAATATGTTACAGATCCTTTGATGAGTTTGTTGTTTACCCTTAGTACTGGTCAAATTGAGCCAAAACAGTCAGGTCGGTCATTCTAGTCATCCTGCCTTAAATTTGATGAGTCTCTAGAAAAAAATATTTATTTTCAACTAGTTGACTTTCACAAAACAAGATGCTTCAGGTTTCCAGTCGTATCTACTAAAAATGTTCCTATCATTTAATGAAGAAAAATTGCAACTCCCTAAAATGGTGCTCACAAAAGAGATGAACAAAGATTACATTAAATAAATGAATTTCCTCATGTCAGAAGTTTACAATTCCTTTTTTCATAAGAAATTCCCCAATGTGTTACCACGGATGAAGGAAATTGTATAGTTCTCTCCTGAAAAGAGAATAGGAGATTGGTTTTTAATTGAGCAAGGTACATTGATAAGATTATATGGGTTTTTTCAGCAACCCTACATGGTACCTGCATTCTTGATTGTTGGAGTGTTTTCCTTGGAGTTAATCAAACAAAAGTTGATAGTGGAGAATGAGCACTTTTTTAACTTCAAGAAGTCTTCACATATCAAGTTCCCATGGGCTGTAGGCCCATTCATTATAAAGAACAAGTCTGCATTACCAATGATAGAAATTTTATTGAGAGAAATAGGGTTTCAAAGAGAGGTTGCCATAAATTATGATCCCCATCATATTATTTCTATCAAGAGTGAAGTCAATAAAATTAGGCCCTTTGAGCATTTTGAGGTTGCAAGTCTATCTGAGACTACAACTTGTTGGACTACCCTCATGAGACTCAAGGGGATGTCAATATGCAAGAGGATTCCACTTCCTCATTGAAGGAAGTCAACTCATTACAACCTGGCACTTCAATCATAGTTCCAATAGAAAAAAAGATTACACCATTAGCCAGCTTCTCTGAGAAAAAAAATAAAAGAGACTTCTCTAATGCCATGGACAGAGAGGAGGAAGATACATCAAGAACACCCTAGAATCAAAAGGTTGAAGAAACAGGAAAGTTGGTGCAAATAATGATGGAAAGGGTAAGAAGAAGCATATGAAGGTGAAAGTACCTGCATTTGAGGTCAAAGAATATGATTTTACTAAAACACCCAATGATTCCACCTCCCAATTCAAGAATATGTCTGAATTATTTGATAAATACAAACATGATACGGAGGTGGCTTCATATTAAGCTCTAAAACTATATGCAAAGGTCAGGAAAATTTCTAATAAAGATGTATCCCTATTGTCTATTAGGGATCATTCTCAAAATACATTGAATTTGGCCATAGCAACTAAGAATAAAGTTGCTGAAATGAAAATGGGCTTGGAGAATATCCCCATTCATGACATTATCCACTTGCACAAACAAACTAGGGATATTATATACACTGGTCTACTAAAGGAAACATTGAAAGTATCTAGATTGTAGTCCAGTAAAAGAAAGATTGAAAATCAGCTCAGGTAGGAGAAGGTGGAAAACAAGGCCCACCAAACACAGATCAAAAAATTAAAAACAAATTTGTTGGTTGTTGATAGTCAAGCAAACAAAGGGTCTGCAGCACGAAAATTGTTGAATGAAAAAGAAAGTACTATCCAATTATTGAAGAAGTTAAAAATTCCTTCTAATCATTTAATCCAGGTGTCTGAGATGAAAGAGTTTGAAAAAAATAAGGAAACTTTGGCTGGTGAGTTAACTGACTGCAAAGAAAAACTGTCAAAATTTGCAGAGAAGGAAAAACAGTGGGAAAGAGATATGACTCTTGTGGTTGAGAGTGAGAAGACTCTCAAAGGTAAATTTGATGAATTGGAAAAGAAGCTGCAAGAGAAAGAAAATGAACTTGAAGACAGGATAAGTGCACCTTCTACAAAATCTAGTGAAGAATCCATTGTTCAAGCTATGTCACAGGTTAGTTTGAAAGAATTGGAGCTTGTTGGGTTAAAGAACCAGAATAAGAATTTGAAGAGAGAGCAAGAGAGAAAATCCTGGGAAGCCAAGTGTCAAGAGTTGCAGAGTAAAAATGATAAGTTAATTAAACAGGTTATAGGGCAGTTATAAGTACAAGGAGATAAACAAATAATTTTGGATACACTTATATCAGAAGCAATTAAATTGAGGCCCTACCTAGACTACATTTTGGTTAAGGAGATGGTAATACAATCAACCAAACAAAGTGTGACAGATGTGAAGGAAAGGCAAAATAAAAAACCCATATATTATTCCAAAAATACCATATATTTTCTAAATGGGTTGACATAGGAGTAATTAAATACAACCAACATTAAAGATAGAATATCTATTAAAACTTGGGCTAGAAAGGTTTTTAATAAACACCATCACCTAGATATTGTTGAGGAAAACATTTGGATCATGGCACATCAGGTCAAGTTGTTCATGGATATGTTTGATCCCTTGTTTAAGAAGGGACTTCCTTTCTTTTGGGAAGAGAAAGGTGGCATGCTAACACAAAAAGAGTATAAAGACATGTTAATTGAATGCAGATTAGACCACACCAAATTTGCAAACATGCAACACTCACTGTCATGGAAAACAATCGTGGACAAGCTGGGAGATGATTTTGAGATGGTATTTTATTTCAGGGCCACATGTGCACGTTTTCTAGACTATTCATACAGGGACCACATGGGTTTGCGTGTGTTATCAAAGAAAATGTTCACTTTGGATTTACCATCTATGGATCAATGGAAAATAGTTGAAAAATATGGAAGATCCAAATATACGTTGCATGCTTGAATATATTGAAGATCATGGAAGAGTTGTTTATAAAGAATCAGTTATCTAGGAATTTAGTTTACTTTTCAAAAACAGGTAGTAGTTAATAAGTGCAGATGACACATATAAAGGCGGTTATACCTATTTTTAGCAGTTTGTTATTTCAGCTCATGGAGCAATTTGTATAAGAACTATTTATTGCAATGAAAAAAGGGTTGGAACCCGTGATAGTTGAGCTTTGTAATTTGAGACCTATCTTTAATAATATGGCTCTAGTCGAAGCTGGCATTTTTCAAAGATTCCTGTGTTGTTTATGTTACAGTCTGTTTTTCCCTTTCTCATGTGAATGTTTTTCCTGTTATTACTTCCATAATGATTTCTATCATGTCCTAAATGAGTGTTTAATAGTACAGAATTCATACATATATGCTATGTCTATTGATTTCAGTTATTCACAATTCCTATTCCACTAAACTTAGCATTGGATTCATCCTTATTAGATGCCCATGTTAATGGACTAATCCTTATTTCTTCCATTTCACCAGACCAAAGCATTTTGACTATGACTAAAATTGCTACCTTGCCTTTGTTAGAAATTTCCATGCAAATAGCACTATGATATATATATATTTGTTTAGACTCCATTTCCCAATGTGCATTGATCTTGTTTCAAGCAACAACAACAATCATAATTTTACTTTTTGTTCATATATCTAGCCTTGTTAAAACAATCATTCAGAGATCCCTCTCTAGAGTGAAAGAAGCCATCTTTCTCTCCTAAAGCTTGGTTTTGTGGTTACCTTGATATTACCTTTTTGCAGCTAGTGGTACATTTTGACTGCTAACATATTGGCGCCATGGCTGGGAATGAGAGCTCAAATTTACCCTGGGAGGAATGACACAAATTTCAAGATTCCAAGAAAGATAGGATTTATGTGGGAAAACCGAGATTCTTGCTGCTGAGGACGGTTGTACATTTTTCCTGGCGACTCCACTTTCATTTTAAAGAATATTTCAGAAGACATCCTGGCTTCTAGGAGGGCACACACATGAGGTACTCCTAATTCTGAAATTTTGCAAAGTGTGGAAAACCCAGAAAGTCTGTTTAGATGTAGGAGTGGAAAAGAAAAATCTAGTACTTCTCAAACTGAAAGGTCTTTGTTTCAAGAAGAGTACTATAGTTTTCAAGATTTTGATTTTGGAGTAAATGTTGGGAAGTATTTATTAAGATAAAAATTAGAATCAGACTTAAAGAAAACATAAATTAATCTTAATAGATTTGAGTCATACTTGCTAGATTATTTGTGGCATAATTTGTAAAACACTATAAAATATGAAGGAAATAATTATTCCCCTCAAACATTTCAGCTTCAGCCTACAAGCCCTATTCATAGTCCTTCTCAAAGCCCTCCTTTAGTTCAAAATCCACTTGTTGTCCCAAACCCGCCTAAACCAATGGAAGTCAGGTTTGCACCTTTAGATTCAACTATTGTTTTACAATATCTTCCTTAGAATTATTCACAGAGAATTTCTTTATATTATTGGGAGGAAAATTTTACTACAATATAACACATGGATAGATTTGAATATTTTATTGACTTGGAGGAAGTGGATTATAATGATGTGAAAATGATGTTTTTTGTACAAAGTTTGTCTCGAGAAGCCAAAATGTGGTTTAAGTACTTGCAAGTAGGTTCTATTCCCACTTTTGAAGCTTTTCAAACACTGTAATTTTTGGATAGGTGGGAAGCCAAGAAGAGCCCTTTACAAATTATGTATCAATATAATAATTTTTTTAAAGAAGGATCTTTGAGTTTGTACATGATTTTTCCATCAGATTCATGAGGGTATACAATTCTTTTCCTGTTGATATTAAAGTCTTGGTAGGTGCTTCTAAACTTCAGTATGCAGATGCCTTTGATTCTAATTTTTCCTTGTTATTAAGAGAGAGGAAATCTACAAGTTTACTCGCTATGTTTAAAGATGCTCTAGAAGTGGAGGCAAACTTTATGGCCTCGGGGAAAATGAAAAATAAAGTGGAGGAAAATAGAATAAGATAAGAAAATCAACCATCCACCTATTCCCCTTCTTCTGCAATTGATGTAAAATTTGAAATGATGATGAAGACCATGGAGAGATTAATGGACAGGTTAGCTCTAGACAATAGACCACCTAACAGAGATCAACATGAAAATCAAGAAATCCAAATTTTAGAATACCTCCTCCTTTTAAAAGAAACCAAAGAAACCCTGAAGATCAACAAATAAGACCACCATTCCTCGAAAATTTGGTTGATGAGAAGGGCGAAGAAGATCCAATGGATAACCATATTCATCACTTTGATGATATTGATTCTGAAATTTACCTAACTGAGGAGGAGCACAATTTATTTGCTTAGGAAAATGACAGTCCTATTTCAGAGATAGACTCATAACAATATCAAAGAGGATACCAAAACGCAATTGATGATTTTCAGGAAAAAAAAAATTGAAATTAAGAAGTCCTGGTGTAATAAAAAATAAAGGAAAGTCCACTCCAAATCAGCTTTCCACTAGCAAAAAATATTCAAAAAAAAACTAAGATACTACTGTAGAAAAGAATTCAAAAAATAAAGAGAAAAAGTCAAAAGAAAATAAACGAGTACCAGTTGATGTGGGTAGACCATCTTCATCCTTCAATCTACAATCATAATTGTCAAAGATTTAGATTTCAATCCCATTTAATGAATTATTGAGGAACACTGAATATAGAGATAAAATCACTAAGATGGTCAAGAACCAGGGTGAATATCAACCGTATATTCTAGATATTTAACAGATGATGCCCCCACTATTGTCCTTATTTAAGAAATAGATGAAGAGGAAGTCCCTCCTTTTTATCTAAGTCTTGATGTACATGATATGATCTTGTACAATGTCATGTTAGATTCTGGTACATCTCATAATCTTATTCCAAGGGTGGTAGTGGAAATCCTGGGATTGGAGATTACTAGGCCCTACAAAGACTTGTATTCTTTTGATTCTAGGAAAGTAAGATGTCTGGGATTGATAAAATATATGGTGGTAACCCTTACACAACTTCCAGCTAAAATCATTGTTACGGATGTTGTAGTAGATGACATTCCTCCCAATTTTGGAATGTTGTTGTCAATGTATTAGGCATGAAAGTTGAAAGGAACATTGCAAATGGACATGTCATATGCCACCATTCCTTTGTTTGGAGGAAGCAGAAGAATGTATAGTGAGAAGAGGTTAGCCTATGTGGTCAGTAGTCAAGATAAGCCAGAAAATCATCCAATTTATGTTGTTGATAATGAATTAGGATCCTCTATATTTTTTAAGGATGGCCCTCAAACTAATTCTGAAGTTCCTATACACACAGAGTTACATGAGGATAAGGAATTTGAAAAATGGCAGGAAGCTTTAGAAAAGAAACAGAATGAAGAAGGATTGTGGACTATGTATTTTAATGGGTCAATAAGGATGGGGCTGGTGTTGGTGTTTATATTATCTCTCCAATTAGATATTTTAAATATTTATCTTATAAATTGAATTTTGAGTGCACTAATAATGTGGTCGAGTATGAATCTATGCTGCTAGGTTTAAATTCTTTGACACATATGGGAGCAAAGGGAATAGATGTATTTGGGGATTCATAACTTGTGATAAACCAGGTGAATGATAGTTACCAAACAAAACATACCAGGATGAGGGCCTACAGGAATGAAGTTTGGAACATGTTTGGCAATTATTTTACAGAGCATAAAATTAGAGTGGGCCCCATAATTGAAAATCAGGTAGATGATTATTTGGCTACAACTACTGGTAAATTCAAAACTCTCATTTATTCTCAGAGAAAAAAAAAGACATTAAATCCAAGTCGTAAATAGACCTTCAATACCTGACAACTCCAAATACTGGCAGGTTTTTTATGATGATATGCATATAAAAATATTTTTGGATATGTCAAATGAATTTGTAAATACTCAGATTGATACAGAGAATGAAAATTTAGAGAACTTTCAAGATTATGTACAAACTAAAGAATAAAAAGATGAAAAATAAAAGATTGAAAAGCATGATAGGGGGAAAGGACATAATCCAGTTGAAAAGTAATTTTATTCCAAAAGGTATGATTCCCCTAGAGAATCTATTTGACCAAAATGATCTTGCAAAGGATCCCAAAGTTCATCCTGTTGAGAATTTTGTTGAAGATCAAAATATAGGTACTAAAGAAACACCCACAATCATAAAAATGTCCAAGAATTTTCCTGCAAAAGAAAAAGAAGAATACATGAATTTGATGAAGAAATACACAGATGTATTTTCCTGGAGTTATGAGGATATGAAAGAGTATGATACCTCTATCATATAGCACACTATCCTGATCAATTCTGGAGAAAAATTGTTCAGACAAAAGCTAAGAAGAATAAATTGTAATGTTCCCATTCAAATAATTGCATGGCAGGAAAATTCCATCAATCCTACTAGTTCCCTAGGTTGGGTGGAAACATTAGGAAGTTAATAAGGGAGATAATAAATCGTGTTTTGAAATTATAAGGAATAAATATTTATTTAATGAAGTTAATTAAATTAATTCAAGTGAAAAATCAAATGGATATGGATAATGGAGACACATTGAGACTATGGGGCCTACTCAAGCTAGAATTCCTATGTTAAATGGCATCCTCCTCTTGCAATCTTGAATATATGGGAAGCATAATGTTTTTGGATGGATTATAAGGTTAATATAATTGTTCATATACTTCATAGTTCTAATTGGGGATGAATTTCAACTTACATGGGGAGAGGAAGAGCCAAATGGGAGTTTCATGGACACTTGGCTAGATTCCCTTTACATTTATGACATTTATGACACCAATGATGGAGATTCTATGATATTTATAACACAAGTCAGATATGAAGGATGAAATATGACATATCTGACATTTCAATCTTGAATAGAGCATCTTAGAGGGCGCTCAAGGGAGTTGGAGAAGGCCAAGAGGCTTCTACTCGAATTTGGGAGAAGAGGAAAGGTGAAGAGAGAGGCCACGTGGCATAGCATGAGAAGCCACGCCAATTCAACTTGTATTTGGTTTATGGATGGATTTGGAACCTTATAATACCAATAATGTTGATAAAATCCAGGTATCATCCATGAGAAGACCCTTTTGATCATTTGTGAAAATTTTTATTGTGAAGAGAGAGAGCTAGTGGATGACTAGTTCATGCCTTAGCCAATTTCGAGGGTGAAAGATTCCCATCCTATTTGGTTTTTGGAGAGGCCACTCAGGTATTTAAAGGAGCTTAAATGGATTCATAAGTTACAAGTGCAATCTACAACAGATCTTGGACATATCAAGTTCAGCTTGTTCTTTCTTTCATCTCAAGTTTTCTCACCATATTTCAGCTCTATGGAGTGAGGCGCACTTGGTGAGCTATTCATCTCTTTGAGGGAGATTATATTGCTCCAGTATTTTATATTATGATGTAAATTATATGATATTTAATTTCATAAATATATCAGGTCAAAAGGCCAAGAAATATCATGTATTGTTGCTCAATAATGAATAAACAATTCAATTTCCCTAGTACCTTGTTGTAAACTCTTGTAATCTTGATGGATTCAAATGGATGTATAAAATATTGATGATTTATGAATGAATGGAATTTCATTAAATTATATTATGTGTTTCATTTTCAGTAACTAATAATGTTTGGCCATTGGGTCGAATTTCATAGCAATTGGAGCAAACTACACCTCATTTCCCCAAGGGTCCAAAACTAGTTTTTTATATCTGATTGAAAGAAGTGATAACAGCCATGGTAGGTCGATTGGTTATGCATATGAGTCTATGATAATGTATTATACACATAACATGATTCAATTTAATAATTAGAGTTGTTTTATGCACATTTGGGAAGCCATTTCTACCACTTACCCCGAGGGGGATTTGAGCCCAAAATTGCCAGTAAAATCATCTATCTTGTTCAGAATTTAGGACAGACTTGAAGAAGTGATTGGAGGGCCATAATACATCCCTGAAAATAATAATTAAGTTATTATATCATTAATACACTGTATCTAAATATTTGGGAGCAATTAGGATGATTTGGAGACCAAGACACTAAAACTAGTCAAGAGCCAAAATTGTGAAAATATTGGAAAATTAGGTATTTTGGTAAAAAATTTAAAAAGGGACATTACAAGTGGTATCAGACCATGGTATTGGAATCTGATGGTGTTAAAAAGGATTCAAAGAAATAAACCACCACCCTTAGAATCTGAATTAGAAGGTGCTCGGCTTGTAGTAGAAGAACTAGAAGAAGAAAAAGGTACCTTTGACTAAAGCTATGGCTCACGAGGGAGAAGACCACACTAAGGAGAAAATGGAGTATCTCAAAATTATAAAAACCGTGTTTGAATAAATACACAAGTAAATGACCCAATAGATAGAAAAATGATTCGAATTGATGGCCAGTCAAATGGGAAGCAAAGGGATAATAGGAGATAGTGGTAGTTCACAATCAGCAGAAAAGAAGACAATGGGTGAGCACATTTTCTCATGAACAGGACCTCATAATAGAACCCATTAATTTCATAGAACACAAAGGCCTACTGCACCTAAATTTCTTATTCCCAAAGAAGAGACTAATATTCAATTTTAAATTGATACAATAACAAAAGAATGGGCTAAATTGGATGAAGAGTGTAGGAGAAGTACAACATTTGAGCAGAACTTGACCATGGAAAAAAAACTCAAAAAGAAGGAGGACAATAAGTCTCTACACCAAAACAAAGAATTGAATTTGTGCCATAGGTAAAGTGCCACTTCCTACTTTTTATGGTTCATCTCAAAGTTTTGCTAACACTTGGATGCAAAAATTGGATGTGTATTTTCAGTTGAATCCAATGGTGGAAGAAGATGCTTTAAAAATGGCTATGTTGTACTTGGATGGAGATGCCAATGAATGGTGGTTCCATGGCCTGAAAAACTTGGGTCATGATCAGGTTAAAATGTATGGGAAATTTTTGACAGCATATTATAAAGGTTTGAGCAAAAAGATCCATATTTTTCTTTCAAAGAACTAGCACAATTGAAGCAGGTAGGGACTCCTATTGAATATATGTTGGAATTCCAAATATTATCAATTAAGGTGGACAATGTATATATGGGAAGGTTAGTATTTATGTTCACTGAAGTTTTGGTAGAGCTCTTAAAAGGTTTGGTCAAATCCCACAAGCCTACTAACTTAAATGATGCAATGAGTTTGACTAGAGATCTTCAAAATGTGCTTCCTAGAACAAGATTTCGTCCCAAGCCTAACTTCATATTTGAAAGAAAGCCTTGGAAAAAGGATGCAACTTATAATAAGTTTTGGCAAAGAGATAAATTTTAAAAGAATAAGAAATAAGGACAAAACAGGGATGAAATTTGGAGGAAAATATTGTGCTTCGCATGCTTCCAACCATGGACACCGAGGCATAAATGTGCTAAAGGAAAGGCTCAATACATAGAAGTATTTTCTGATAATGATGAGTATGAAGGGGATATGGATGAAGAAGGGAACATTTTATATCAAGAGGAGGCATATGAGACAATAGCTGAAGAATAAAAACAAGAATAAAATCATCCTTCACCAGACAAAGCAAGAATGGAAGTACTTTCAGCAGTGCCTCGCTATCACACTATTTGATCCAAGGGTGTGGTATTGGGATAGAGAGATTCAGTTTTGGTAGATGGAGGAGATACACATAATTTAATTGATGCAGATATGGGGGAGAAAATAAATATACCAAGTGAACCATTCGATGGATTCACAATTGTCATTCCATGTCACAGCACATGGGTCCCAACGTTGCAAGTCACCATAGGTAACTATACTTTTATTGATAGTTTTTATGTGGTTGATGTTGTTGATACTCATGTAGTATTGGGAGTGAAACAGTTGTATTATATAGGAGATAATTCAGTAAATTATCAAATTCATGAAATGAAATTTCAATATTCAACAGGTGTACTAAGGGTTGTGAGAGGGCAGCACGCTTACCCAAAACAGGTAGTAAACTGCAATAGAATGAGATCTATATTGATTAATGGTGATATAGAATGGTATGATGAATGTTAAATCACCTCTCCCAAGCCAAAAATCAGATTTTTTAAACACCCAAAGGATATAGAGACACTTTTGTACAAATATGAAAAAGTTTTCAGAGATCTTCCACATGGTAGACCACCTGATAGGGGGGTTGAGCATAACATTGTTTTGGAGGAGGGTACTTCACCCATTCAGATACCACCTTATATACATCCCAGGAATTTTAGAGATGGGATTGAGAAGGCCATTCAAGAACTCTTAAATTTGGGACTCATTAGACCAAGCTCTAGCCCTTATGCTTCTTCAGTGGTGTTGGTAAAGAAAAAAGATGGAACTTTGAGGATGTGTATATACTTTAGAGCTTTGAACAAGAAGACCATCAAGAATAGATATCCTATTCCTAGGATTGATGAGCTCATGGATGAGCTATTTGGAGCTAATTACTTTTCCAAAATTGACCTTAGATCTTGTTATCACCAAATTCGGATGAAGGAGGAAGATGTGCAAAAGACTACTTTTTGATGTCATTATGGTCACTTCGAGTTTCTTATTATGCCATTTGGGTTGACTAATGCTCCAGATACATTTCAAGCATGTATGAATAGAATATTTTGCAAGCATATTAGAAGGTTTGTTTTATTCTTCTTTGATGAAATTCTCATTTATAGTAAAACATGGGAAGAGAACTTGCAACACCTAGAGATTGTGTTGAAAACTTTGCAAGAACAGTCTTTGTATGCTAAGATGTCTAAATGTAAATTTGGGATGAAAGAACTATTATATATTGGGCACGTTATTGGGAAAGATGGATTGAAAGTGCACATGGAAAAGATCAGGGCTATCTTAGAATGGTCATCACCAAAAAACATTACAAAATTAAGAGGCTTCATTGGAATATGTATATACTACAGGAAGTTTGTGAAAGGGTTCTCCAAGTTGACATCTCCACTCACTTATTTGAATAAGAAGGATTGGATATATGTGGTATTGGATAGATTGACTAAGTTTGCTCATTTATTTGCTGTTACATCCTCTTTTAGTGTTGCACAAGTGGATGACCTTTGTTTCAAAGAAATCTTCAAATTGCATGGGCTCCCCAAGAGCATTGTGAGTGATAGAGATGGTAGATTCATGAGTGCTTTTTGGAAATAAATTTTCAGATTGGTGGGAACTCACTTGAATCCAAGTACAAGATACCATCCCTGAACTGATGGACAAACAGAGAGGGTGAATAAATGGTTGGAAGGGTACCTCCGAAGCTATGTGGGAGAACAACAAAAAGCTTGGACAAAATGGCTACACTTGGGTGAGTTTTGCTACAACACCACCATTCACATGTCAATAGGGATGTCTCCTTTAACAGAATTATATGGTTATGATGCACTTACATTTTCTGATATGATATTTGGTGATATTAGAGTTCCAAAATCTAAATATTGGGTGGAAGAAAGCCAAGAAATTTTAAAGCTTTTAAAAGACAATTTGCAGGTTGCCCAAAATCAGCAAAAACAATATGCAAATAAACATAGAGAGGAAAGGACCTTTCAAGTTGATGATTTAGTTTATTTTATGTTGCAGCCATACAAACAAACATATCTCAAAAGAAATGGAGAATAAAATCTAAATCCAAGATACTATGGGCCCTAGGTAATCCGGAAGATTGGAGAAGTAGCATATGAGTTGGAACTTCCGGAAGGGAGTAAAATTCATAATGTATTTCATGTTTCTTGTCTCAAGAAAGTTAATGGTAAGAAAATTTTCATTTCATATATTCCCCTCCTTTGGATGATGAAGTAGATCTCACACTTATTCCAAAAAAGGTTTTGAAGACAAGGGAGAGAAGGTTGAGGAGCATAACAATCAAAGAATACTTGGTGCAATGGAAGGATATACCAAGTGAAGATGCCACATGGGAAGAGGAGAATATTTTGCAGCATCCAAATCTTAAATTCCTTGAGGAGAAGAAATATTGGGTGGGGATTACTGTAATGTCCCCATTCAAATAATTTCATAGCAGGAAAATTCCATCAATCCTACTAGTTCCCTAGGTTGGGTGGAAACATTGGGAAGTTAATAAGGGAGCTAATAAATGGTGTTTAGACATTAGAAGGAATAAATATTTATTTAATGGATTTAATTAAATGAATTCAAGTGAAAAATTAAATGGCTATGGAGAATGGAGACACATAGAGACTATGGGGCCCACTCAAGCTAGAATTCCTATGTTAAATGGCATCCTCCTCTTGCAATCTCGAATCTATGGGAAGCCTAATGTTTTTGGATGGATTATAAGGTTAATATAATTTTCCATATAGTTCATAGGTCATATTTGGGATTAATTTTAACTTACATGGGCAGAGGAAGATCCAAATGGGAGTTTCATGGACACTTGGCTAGATTCCCCTTACATTTATGACATCTATGACACGAATGATGGAGATTCTATGAAAGTTATGACACAAGTCAGATATGAAGGCTGAAATATGACATATATGACATGTCAGGCCTGAATATATCATCTTAGATGGCACTCATGGTATTTGGGGAAGGCCAAGAGGCTCCTACTTGAATTTGGGAGAAGAGGGAAGGTCAAGAGAGAGGCCACATGGCATGGCATGAACAGACACACCAATTCAACTTGTATTTGGTTTATGGATGGATTTGGAACCTTGGAAGACCAATAATGTTTATAAAATTCATGTATCAACCATGATAAGTCCCTTTTTATCATTTTTGAAAATTGTTATTGTGAAGAGAGAGGGCTAGTGGATGACTAGTTCATGCCTTAGCCAAATTCGAGGGTGAAAGATTCCCATCCTAGTTGGTGTTTGGAGAGACCAATCAGGTATTTCAAGGAGATTAAATGGATTCATAAGTTATATATGCAAGATACATCATATCGTGTACATATCAAGTTCATTTTTTTCTTACTTTCATCTCAATTTTTCTCACCATATATCAGCTCTATGGAGTGAGGCGCACTTGGTGAGCTATTCATCTATTTGAGGGAGCTTATCTTGCTCCAGTATTTTGTATTATGATTTAAATGATATTATATTTAATTTAAGAAATATATCAGGTCGAAATTCCAAGAAATATCATGTATTATTTCCCAATAGTGAAGAAACAGTGCAATTTCCCCACTACCTTGTTGTAAACTCTTGTAATCTTGATGGATTCAAATGGATGTATAAATTATTGATGATTTATGAATGAATATAATTTAATTAAATTATATTATTGGTTTCATGTTCATTAACTGATAATTTGTGTCCGTTGGGTCGAATTTCATAGCAATTGGAGCAAACTACACCTCATTTCCCCAAGGGTCCAAAACTAGTTTTTTTTATATCTGATTGAAAGAAGTGATAACAGCCATTGGAGGTCGATTGATTATGCATATGAGTCTCTTATAATGTATTATACACATCCTATTCTTTAATTTAATATTTCTAGTGGGTTTCTATACATTTTGTAAGCCTTTTCTACCACTTACCCCAGGGGGATTTGAGCCCAAAATTGCTAGTAAAATCATCTATCTTGTTCAGAATTTAGTACAAACTTTCAGAAGTGATTGGATGGCCATAATAAATCCTTGAAAATAATAATTAAGTTATTATATCATTCATACACCTTCTCTAAATATTTGGGAGTAATTGGGCTGATTTGGAGACCAAGACACTAAAACTAGTCAAGAGCCAAAATTGTGCAAATATTGGAAAATTGAGCATTTTGGTAAAATTTAAAAAAGGGATATTACATAAATCCCATGTTGTTACCTATGATAGGGAAAGAAATCAAAAAGTTTTTCAATGCTAAAATTATTGTAACTCTGATATTTTCTAAGCGCATAGTTAACTTAGTACTTCTTAGAAAGAAGAATGGTGAAATCAGGCTTTGTGTGGATTTCATAAATCTTAACAAAGTTTCACTAAAAGACAACTACCCTTTACCAAATATGGATCACATTCTGTAAAAATTAGTAGGAGATGAGAGGATTTCTACCATCGATGGATTCTCAGGTTATAACCAAATTAAGGTGCTTCCTGAGGACCAAGAGAAGACTGTGTTTACTACACCATGGGGTACATTCATGTATGCCAAGATTCCCTTGGGTTTGATGAATGCAGGGGCTACATTTCAGCAAGCCATGGATATTGATTTTGCGAAAGAGAAAGAAAAGTTTCTAGTTGTTTACATGGATGATATAACTATTTATTCCAGCTCTGAAAAGGAACATGTTAAACATTTGGAGAAGGTTTTTATGAAGTGCAGAAGTAACGGCATCTCACTGAATCCCAGGAAGTCTAATTTTGCATTGAAAGAAGGAAATTTGATACAATATATTATTTAAAATGATGGAATCAAAATTTATACAGAACGAGTCAATGCAATTTAAATGTTGAGGAGCCAATGAGCAAGAAAGAGGTGCAGTCATTTATTGGACAAGTAAATTTTCGAAGGAGATTCATTCCCAGTTTTGCTGAAATACTGAGAAACATTACCAATATGATGAAGAAAGATAATGAAATAAAATGGACAGTGGATTCTAGAAAACCCTTTAAGGATATCAAAAAGGATATAACTAAAGCCCCAGTTTTGGTGAGTCCTGATTTTACTAAATATTTCCTATCATTTTATTATGCATATGAGCATGCTATAGCTGGAGTCCTATCGCAGAAGAATAACCAGAATGTTGAGCATCACATTGCGATATTCAGTAAGGTGTTGAGAGATGGAGAGATAAAATATGATATCATGGAAAAACATTCCTATGCTTTGGTGAAATCCTTGAAGGATTTTAGAGTGTATATTCTCCATTAACATATTGTTGCATATGTCCCAAGTAATGTGGTAAAGAGCATCCTCACTCAACCAGATCTAGAAGTTAAAAGAGAAAAGTGGATTGTTGTATTGTTGGAGTATGATCTTGAAATCAATCCTACAAAGTTAATCAAGGGACGGGGACTTTCCAAACTAATGACAGATTCTAATTGTGAATCTTTACAACTCAATGTTTTGTCTAGTCATTCAAACTAGCTTGATGCAGGCTTACATGTATTGCCAGAATTTTCTCTTTCTCCATGGTATAGTGATATCATATATGTGCTGCAAAATTTACAAGATCCTACAGGGTTGAGTAAAACTAGAGCTAGATCTGTACAATTGAAGGCTGCTAAGTTTTGCATTATGAATCAATACTTGTACTGGAAGGACCCTAGTGTTGTGTTGTTGAATTTCCTATTGGAAAATGAAGCTCAGAAAACAATGAAGGAATTTCATCAAGGAGATTATGGAGGACATCACTCCTGGAAGGTGACAACTAATAAGGTTCTGAGAGCTGGTTTTTACTGGCCTTCTATGTTTTCTGATATCTATAAGGAGATCACTACATGTCATTAGTGTCAGATTTTTTATGGTAAGAGAAAGCTGGTTCCACTCCCTCTCAACCCAATTTCAGTAGAGGCTCCCTTTCAGCAGTGGGAGTTAAATTTCATTGGGGAAATTAATCCAAATTCTTCAAGTCAACACAAGTGGATTTTGATCGCAACAAATTACTTTAAAAAATGGATTGAAGCTATACCTACAAGTAGAGCCACTTATGTTGTGATTATGGACTTTCTAGAGAATAACCTTTTGGCTAAGTTTGGTTGTCCAATGAGAATTGTGACAGATAATGCACCTTCCTTCAAATCAAAAAAGATGATAAGCTTCTGTCATAAATACCACATCAATATGACTCATTATACTACTTATTATCCACAAGGAAATGGACTGGTTGAATCTTCCAATAAGGGCTTGGTAAGGATAATTAATAAGTTGTTGGAAGAAAACAAAAGGGCTTGGCATACAAAGCTGAAATATGCTTTGTGGGAAGATAGAATCAATACCAAAAGAGCAATTGGAATGTAACCATTTCAACTGGTTTATGGGGCTGAAGTAGTTTTTCCAACATCTTTGGGATTTCCTGTCATGAAGTTGTTGCAAGATAAGTAAGATGAGCCAAATCATATGCAAATAAGAATAAATAAAATAATAGAGTTGAATGAGATGAGGGATAAGGCATATGACAAAGTAAAAATACATCAAGAAAAGATGAAGAAGTACTTTTGACAAGAAAGTAAAAGAAGAGCAGTTCCAGATTGATGGTTTGATTTTGAGGTGGGATGCTCCTAGAGAAGACAAGCATGGAAAATTTGATCATATGTCGGTAGTTCCATACATCATTGCATCATATTGATGGGATAATTCATTCATTTTCCAGCATCAATATGGAGCTCAGCTGAAAGGAGGCCCTGTTAATGGAAGGTTTCTAAAACATTACCTATCTTAAGGGTAGAAGGTAATTGTTGTACCATAGTTTGTATATATTTTTTAATTTTGAATCATTACATATGGCGAGCCAAAAGATTTGAATCCTGGAGAGAAGGCCCTAAGATATAGAGGGGTAGCCATATATATTAATTTTCATTTTTATATTAAAAAAAAACAGATGCATGGGGTTTGAGGTTTATGACTCAGGCATTGGTATGCAGGTTCTTTTCTACCTCATAGGGAGGATAGCATCCCCAATTGGAGCCAGTTGTTAGCACCATTTTTGGGCTAATGAATTGGAAGGGGTTAGACCAGAGAATATGAAAGATGAGGTTTTAAAAAATTTGTATCATGTGACCTAGAGGTATGTAAGAGGAGTTTTTAATGTTTTGAAGGATTTATGAAAAATGTGAAAAATTCCTAAGCACGACCTTGGAAATGAGTTGCATATGAAAAATCCACTCCATTTTTATATTTCAGCAATAATGAATGGCGTAGATCTACAACATGGGATATCAACGGTTACAAATGAATCCACAAAGGTAAGTTGCAAGGTTTAAATAAGTTTTCTGATTTGTGGTATGGTGTTAACTTACAGATAAAATCAACCTTCAGATCGGCCGATGGAGGAAAATCAACCTTCAGATCGGCCGATGGAGGAATATCTATGGTCATCCAGAGTTCCGCTGGTTGAACATGCACGAGGAAATAAAATTTCAAAATCAACATAATTGTGTAGATCCTGCATATTTTAACAGTGGAGATCTAAGGATGAAAGAGATATATGGTGGCTGTCAATTCCGCTACAAGAACATGCACGGAGAAATAAACTTTTGAGATTTGCGGAATTTGGTAAGCCCACCAATATTGAATGGTGGATATTTAAAGAGGTTTTGATCCACTGTTCGAATGGATTCCAGTGTATGAATAAGCGAGGGGTAAGTTAACTTCAAAATAAGTGAAATCGAGTACGATCCTCATGTTTCGATGGATCAAATCAAGTCCTGATCTAGATCAAAGGTTGACATTAATTCCGCAGCTATTAAGTGCATGGATCAATAAAACCTTGGGGTAAAGCGGAATGTGGTAGGGACCGCGTTGTTCAATGGTTTGGATGGAGGTATGGTCCAGATCAACGACTGATATTTTTTTCACTGATCAAAGGTGCAAGGAATAATAAATTTGGAGAGATTACAGAATGAACTAAAAGGTGTATGAAATCAAAGGCACATATTCAATCTGAAAAATATCTAAACAATTTCGTTGGTTAAACATGCACGCTACAAACTAAAAGGAGGATCAACTGAATTGGGTAAACAAGAGGATAATTGGACTATTTAGATCAAGATGGATTTAGATCTATGGCTGATAACATTTCTACAAAGGGAAAATGCATGTTTCTTAGGAGACTATGGTTGAGTGGAAAAGTTAAAAAGGTAAGGAATAAGGTGACAATAAATTGACGGTGAAGATCAATCAAAGGATATATCTATGGTCATAATTCAATCCACAACTAGAAGTTGCAAGGAGAATAGGGAATGAAACATAGCAGAGAATAAGGATAGGGGGTTTAAAAAGGAAAAAAAATTAACGGCTGAGGATGAAGGATACAGAATGGACAAAGGGAAAATGTTTCCACTGAAAAAGATGCAAGATTGATATAAAAGAAAAAATAATATAAAATTACATGCACGTGGATTTAGGTAATATGTTTATTATGTGCATTGGAAAGCAAAATCCCGGGACTTTGCGGAAGTAGCCAGCTCAGAAAAAATCCTTGGACCACTTTCCAATAGACTAGGTAGGCTACTTATCCTCATTGAGCAAGTATTTAAGATGGATGCGGTAGAAGAACTAGAATCCCAAAACCTAGAATATCAGAGGATTGAAGAGTTGTTTGAGGATAAATACTTGGATATTTTTGACACCATATTGTTGAATGGTACAATAGGTATTGATAAGAATAAATTAGAACTCCTCAAAGACAAAGGGACTAAGGTTCATGGTGTGTTGAAGTCGTATTTTCATTATTTTTCCACAGAGAAAACCAAAACTTCCCTAAGCTTATCTACTGGTGCGCTTGTAATTACTCCTCTTCTGAGACGGTAATTATGGATGCAACCAAGTCTAAAATCATCTGTCCAATTAGTCCTCTCGTTATCGGAGATACTTTCTATATTCCTACCAAGTTTGCTCAAATGTCCAAAGAGTTTGATCAAGAAAATATTGTCCAAGTTTTCAAAGAGTCTACCATTGAGAAAAAAGAGGCTTTCTTCAAGAGCTGTTTCAATCCTGATATCCAATGCAAAACCAGCCTTTCCCTGTTGATTCCAACATATTCAATGAAGAAACCCAATGTGTCATAACCATTATAAGTTAATTTTAGGGTTAGATACAAATAAATACGTTACAAATACTTTGATGAGTTTTTTGTTTACCCTTAGCACTGGTCAAATTGAGCCAGAATAGTCAGGCCAGTCATTCCAGTCATACTACCTTAAATTTGATGAGTCTCTAGCTGAAAATTTCATTCTCAGCTAGTTGACTTCCACAAAACAAGATGCTTCAGGCTACAGTCATATCTGCTAAAAACGTTCCTATTATTCAATGAAGAAAAATTGCAACTCCCTAAAATGGTGCTCACAGAAGAGATGAACAAGAATTACATTAAATACATGAATTTTCTCATGTCAGAAGTTTACAATTCCTTTTTTTCGAAGAAATTTCCCAGGGTGTTACCACAAATGAAGGAAATGTTACAATTCTCTCCTGAAAATAGAATAGGAGATTTGTTTTTTATTTTTGCAAGGTATAGTGATATGATTATATGTGTTTGTTCATCAACCCTATATGCTACCTACGATCTTGACTGTTAGAGTGTTTTCCTTGGACTTAATCAAACAGAAGTTGATAGTGTAGAATGAGCAACCTATTGAACCTTTTGATTTTGAGAGCATAGCAGCGGAGGCCCAGGCATGGAAAAATTTCATCAATGAACAAGGGGGCCCCTCTTCATAAATCATTTTAAAAGATTTTTTTTTATGTATTATATTGTAAAAATTATGAGCACATACTACAAGACAAATTTTGGAGCTGAAAGGTCAAGGGAACCCAAAAGTCATCAAGGGGCAGCCCAAAGGTTTTGTTTTTTTGTATAAATAAAGGAGAGTTTAGATGTAGAAGACTTCTTTCCCAGACCATTTGTGAGAGTATATTGTAAGAATAACTACTTTCCTTTTACAATAAAGAATTACAAGTTTCTACTGGAGAAAGTTTGGTGGAATGTTTCAAATGCTTTGCTATGGATCAATTGAATGTGAACTATTTTGTTTTCAGCTTATGTCCATTAACTGTGAGATCATTCTAACTCATTGAATCTCTGTTCATGTTATGAATTCACTCTAGTTTATTCTGTGAAATTTCCACTGTGAGTAATGAAGGTTGTCATAAACAATAAACTATCTTGTTGTTCATATTTCTATTAATGTTCATGTGTTCTGAAATAAGTAACAGCTATCTGTAATTTGTCTTAATGCATGCATAGAAATACATTACTCATTGATAACTGATAATTCTGCTCCCTAGGGATAGGTTAGTTAGTTAAAATTAGTTTCTTGTTGTTTGTGATTTAGACGCGAGAGATTTAAGACGAGAGGTAAGAACCTGCGCATCACATTGTGACACTCCTCGTTATCTTTATCATTTGCATTTTTAGATAGGCACTTGCACATCATAACTTAAACACAAAAAACTAAAAAATATACACGGTGGAACGGGCCATAACCGGTAAAGCATTTTAATTTGTTACTTGACCTATGGTAGACGGACCATAAACCAGATGGATTTCCCATACCAAACAATAACGGGCTAGTTGGGAACATTTATTGGGGAGAATCCCTGACTGTTGTTACCTGCAATTTTCTAGGACTCAACAGTTTTTGGCGCTAGAAGGAGGGCCACCAATGCATGGCTGGCCGAGGAAGCTCAGTTCCTCAAAATCACTCCACCGGTGACAGTTATGAAAGTAGTTTGTTTCATAAAACCACTCCTGAAGATAAAGAGAAAGGGTATCTGTATCCTGTCGATAACGAAGTGGTTGATGATTTAAGAAGAATCACTAGGGCATATGCGAAAAAGATTGGAGGATTACCTATCATTTATGTGTTACCTAGAAAAGAATATCAGAAGAAAGATCACCCTCAATTAGAAGACTCAGTGTTGGTAGAAGATCTTGAAGAACTGGTAGAAGTAGCCTTACAAGAAGTTGACCAACCTTTGAATCATTGGATTTAGGTTCACCTTACTGTTCACCTTTTCTGACCCTTGTTCAATCACAACCTCATTCTCCACTCAGAATCATGGCTAATGTAAATGCAAACCAACCACCTCCATCGCCTGCTTGGAGAGCTAGGTCGCCTTTAAATTTGACACCTCCCTTGCATGATTTGCCTCAAGCTTTTGACAAGATGTTACCTAAGTTTGAACCAAGTGAAGGAGTTTTGGTAGATGATCATTTACAGAGTTTTTAATTGGATATATAAGGATTACGAGTTGTAGAGCATGAAGATGTGGTGTGTAGATTGTTTCCCCACACTCTGAAAGGAAAGGAAACCTCATGGTATTTTGCACTTCCTGCAAATTCAATCACGGATTGGAACACATTTGAGAGAATGTTTAGAAGTAAATATGCAGTTCAGAAAACTCATGCAGCCTTAATGAAGGGGTTATGTGCTCTAAAGAAAGAAAGAAAAGAAAAAGTACATGATTTCACTCAAATATTTGTTGCTTACCTAAACAATTTTACTCCAGTAAATAAGCCATCTGAAAATGCTCTGATAGAATACTATACCTCAACCCTTGGGCCTGATCTAGCCATGTTTACCAAGAGATCAGTGAGACCTACATTAGCATAAACTTATGAAGAAGCTGAGAAGGTGGAGGCTGAGATGGAAAGCATAGAAAATTATCCTGTTGTTGACGGGCCGAAAATAGCACAATTTTCAACCGAGAGGCAACCCGATCCGAAAGTTTTCAAAGATGCTCTCAGTCGTTAGGTAGCTGCCTCTAACGGGATTAAGACCCCGTTGCCTTTCCTAAACTACTCCCAGCTACAGGAAAAGACTCAAAAAGAAAAACTAAAGCCACTGTTTGTTAACTAAATCTATAGTATATACACAGTAGACTGTTAAAGGTAATTACTAAATTAGTTGGTATATTACACAACTAATAACTAGAAATTAATCTATTTAACCAATTAATCTATGAATGTAATAACAAATAATTAATGAAATATTAACAGATTCGATCAATTTACATAAATTACGCTATAAACACATGTACATTAATAACAGGATTGAAATGATAACTTATCAAAACATTAATGTCAAATCTGATCCAATAAGGTTTTCTGTAAAATAAATGAAGAGAACTACCATTAACCTAACCTAAATATCCTATCCTGATCAGGAACAAAGAAACATTAATTTTGAAATCAATTTGCAAATAATGCTACTATAATCCTGAAAACATTCAGAAGAAATTCTAATATTTAACAAGACAACACAGTGAGCAATTAAATCACATATATTATGATGACAACATCAAATTTATTACATGATGTACATTTGCAAATGAAAACAGAATCAATCGACAGTTAAAAGTGATGCATCTGCACATTTCTTAAAAGAAAATATGACAAAATATAAAGAATGTGAAAAGGTATGACAAGATCAAACGATATTATAAATACATTTCCATAGTATCAAAACTGCAAATATATTCATAAATATCACCAGTTTAAAAAGATGCTGCAACTGCTAACAAAAAATTGTTTTAAGCCACAGAAAGTGTTTGAATCGATCTTGTCTAGCCCCTTTCCCCTACCATCGATCCCCCATCCAGTCATACATGTCTCCTTTAAATACATTTAATCTCACATGGAGATAGTTCTATAAAGTTGGGAACTACAAGATCGAAATCCTAACCAATTTCATTAAAAATGACAAATGCAATTGCCATGTTTCTATATGCGTTATAATGTCTCGAAATTGGAAAGATTCGATTTATAGCACAAAATCACAAAATGATAAAGACACTAACGATTTAGTGACACCTGGGAAACAGCAAAGCCAACCGATTTGTTCACGATTCCCCAGGGATCATCCTCAAAATGAGCGATCCAAGAAAAACGCATCAACCATATAACTTGCAGCACTACACAATAAAGAGAAATAATTAACACATACGCAAGAGCAAAATAAAATAAACTACATAATCCATCAATCAAATCCAACCAATACCTGTAACAAAATAACTTGATTATAAACTTCAAACCTGAAATCTTCTTAACATATATACAATAGTGAGTGTGCCCAAAATATTATAATTTTACAGGAGCATTAAACACCTGTATATTCACACCATTTGCCGGATTCTATAAATGAACTTTTAATTGCATCAAAGTAACCTGAGCATGCAGCTCACGCACTTTTTCCTCACTCTTATGATTCTCGTGTTGCAGTTTCAGGACTCTCCGAATCAACTTGTTTTTATGCTTCTTCAGACGCAACAGACACTTATCATCGGCATCAGATTTCTCTTTCATCCTTGTACTCTCATCTTTCATAGCATCATGATGTGCTACCATTCCTGTTATTTCTTCCTCCATCCTATGTATTTTATCCAACAGACAGTTTACAAATAATGGGTGAATCATTTCACCAATTCGATAGGAACCCGGTGAATTCGCTTCTACGGACTTGCCCTTAACTGGAGGATCGACCACAGGGTCAACCTGAAGATTCTTATCAGACACATGAGGACTATTATCGGCATGGTTCACGATAGGCTCATGATCAATGTCAAGGCCATCATTAGGCGAAACAGGATTCTCTTCTTCATCATCTAGCACAATTATTTCAATGTCTTTGTTATTATTCACGGAAGACTTAACAGCACTAACCTTGGCTAACATACTCCTCGTAAACCTGCCAGTAACCTTAACATTCGGCCTTTTTCCCTTTTGTTTGCAGGTATTGTCATTATGTTTCGATGTCACAGGAGATAGGTTTAAATACTTTCTCATATGCTTGGAAGGCATGGGAGTACCAATACTACACACAGGAGTGTGAATAAGATCGTCACGGGCTCTGGGGCTTACACAATCTTTAGAGTTTGACATAGACTCGTGCACAGGTGAAGCCCGAGCTTGACAAGGCTGTTGATGCCTAACACATTCTTCAGGGTTATCGAATTGACAGTGGCAAAATGCCAAGAATCCATTATGTTCGATAAAATCATCCCATGACCGGTTTTGTTTAGACAACTCTCTTTTGACCAATATCCTAGCCAGGCCATGATGAAACAGACTGCGACCGATGTTCTTCAGCCCCTTCTTAATGGCCGAAGACATATTGGTCAAACTCTTAACTAAATAATAGGGCAAATTAACAGGAAAGCCGAGAAAAACAACCATCAACCTGAGGTGATAGACATAAGCAGAGGATAGACGACCCTCACAGGTCACATACCTGTGAATGACATCTAGAACCAGTCGCCACTCTTTCTTGAAATATCTCCATGATACACCGGCTCTAAAGGACACATCCTGGCCAGGGTCCTTTAACATCTGTCTCCATTCATTTACCTTCATCTACTTATACTTGAACCAAATTTCACCTGTCAACGGAAAACCCATGGCCAGAGCAACCGAACACTCGTCAACTCTGAATTGGAGGTCGGCCACCTTAACCCTAGCATCGGCCAGCGACATAGCAAATAACCTAGTCACCTCAGGGTTTGAGTCTGTAAATTTGTGAATGAATGGCAACCATCCGACTGCTTCAACCTTGGCTAAGAGCTCAAGGTTTCCATCAAGGAGTTTCGTGTCACTGGGTTCAACCCTAACCACTGGAGCCATAGCTGCGAGAGCAAATACGTGAAGTCGCACACAGAAGAGATACCACAAATCGAAACACGACAGCAAACTGGAGAGCGAGCACTCAGGATGCAAACCAAGTAGAAAACACAAGCAATGAAACCCAACGCTCTCATAAACCAAATGCGCCATGAGAAAACCCAGACAAGACCCCTATAAACTCATCATGGGCAAAGGATAATGATCACGTAGAGCGATAATCAAGTGATAAAAGAAATGACGGTGAAGACTCCAGACTAGACTCGTTTTACCATAATTTATCCGACACAATCGACATACAACCACACCTTAAATGAATCACAGGTGTTCAATGAGCAGGTAGCCACGATGCTGAGCACGTACTGGCAATTGAATATCATTTACAGAGCTACGTACGAGTGTAATGATACCACATCAATCTGCAATCAAGTGGATCATATGGCGACACGAATCAAAACAACCAGAGGGAATGGACCTTGGGTGTTTAACATCGACCTTACCCTATGATGATTTAAATCTTTGAAGGTGGTGAGCATATGACACAACATCAAACCAACCCCAAACTTCACATGCAAGAATATAAATTACGATATGGAGCATATTATAAAGATCGAGATCAAATAATAAGGTTGGATTGTACATGATTCGAAGATTAAACAACAAGCCTTGGAGATAAAATTTGCATGAACTTTTGATAAGGTACCAAACAATACCATAATCGACCTTTCCAATTTCACAACCTTATTAAAACCACACATAAAATGCAAATAAAAATATTAAGTTATAAGTGTTCTAATAAGGCTTATGTTCAGGTTATAGTGAAAGGTATGGAAATCAAAATGCTCACACCCTAATCTGAAAGGTGAGCCAATTCAAAATAATGATTTCAATGTAGTGATTTATGTCAACTAACCATAGTTTACAAAGCTTGTAAAAAACATGGAATTTCATCGTTTCAGTAGCTCACGGAATGTGATTGTTTCAGTAGCTTCCAATTCCTTAGATTTGAAATAAGAAATTCAAACATTTCATCAATCAAAATAAAATTTTGTTTGAAGAAATTTTTTTTTTTTAAAGGTTGCTGGGTAGGAGCACAACAGATGGCAACTGACTGGGCGGAACAGTTTTCTCTGATTTCTTGACCTGAAACCATGCAATCAAAACATTAGATCCCTCTTGTATACCATCATACAGAAATCAATATTTTAATATCTTAAATAGATTCAGGAATTTCATGTTTCTAAAAAAGTTACCAAAAATTTATAGTTCAGATTATTTATTTGATAAAGATCAAGTCTCTTACAAAAATCAGTCCAAACGAAGTAAGACAGTAAATGACATGATTTTAAAGAATAAAATCTCAATACCATAAGCATGGCCCTGCTACCAGCAGGCATCCATAGCCTCGATAGGGTTGCTTCTATGCCCAAAGAATGCCAGTATCCCATATGCCAGTTATAGATATACAATTCTGGTTAGGTTGAACCGTTTCGGTCATTTTTCCTTTTCTTTTTCTTTTTTTTATCATTTTCTTTCTCTGAAGGCCACGGTTCTGGCTTGGTAACCAGATAGCCTACCATGTCGGTCACCAATCTGCATTACAGTAAATAAACCGGCTCGTGATGAGACCTTTTATCCCTAGGTGTTTTGTCCAAGGGCCATTGTCCAGGCTTGGTGACCAGAAACGACAATGTTACTGAATGCAAACCTATGATCCTGAATAGACTAGCTCGTTATGAGACCCTCTGTCCTTTAGATTATTTTAAGAAATCTTCAAATCCAACCATTGCAAGATCGTAGTTATATTTAATCTCCAATGATATTTTCTTAGCATATGGGGAGGCAACTCTAATTCTCTTCACAAGAGGGAGTGGCGTAAAAGACTTAAATAGATAACCTTGACAAATATTGCCTTCCTCCTTTTGGAAAATTCTTTGCAGAGACCCATCTTATTAATTTACATTAACATAATTTAAGAATTTCTGGTAAAGTCTAGAAAGATGAAAGACTGTTCACTGTTCAAAACATAAACAGTATGACAATAGTCAGTATAGTGATATCATGATGCATGATTTGTAGGTCAACCACAGGATTTGGTGAAAAGTCATCAGCCTGAAATCAAATGACTTGACCACTCACAAAAATTATGCAAATAAAACAGCAAATAGATATGAGAAAATATTCAAAGAAAAAAAATAAAATAAACACACCAAAAGAAAATTCCACAAACTGAGAAAACCACCCAAGGTATATATACAGGATAATCCCTTAATGGGGATCAGCAGAAATGTTTTTTGATCAGATGACCATTCACCAGAAGGTTTTCGATGTCTCCCTCCAGTGTCTGCAACCTAAATGTGCTAGGACCCAGTTTTTCTACAATGATAAATGGTCCCAGCCACAGGCATTGGAACTTAGTATGTTTTCCTCTGTCTTCGTGCTCCTTGTCCCATTTCAGAACTAGGTCACCTACTTCCAGATTCCTAGTGGCTGATTTTCTGTGATCGAACCAGCGTTTCACTATCTTTTGATGTTGATCAAGTTTCTTTCTGGCTAACTCTCTAGGCTTCTTCCAGCTTAAGCAAGGTATTAATTCTATGTTCCATAGCCGAGCATGTTGTTTCTTGTACTGACTGGGAAATCTGTAAAGAAGGTAAAAATAGATGAGGAGGTAGGATAGCTTCCTTACCGTATACCAAGAAAAAGGGAGAGTTACCTATTGCAGCCTTGGGAGTCACCCTGTCAGCCCATAGGGCATTTGATAAAGCGTTGTGCCAATTTCTATGATGATTAACCATCGTGCGTTTCAGAATTTTGATTAAATTTTTATTGGAAGACTTAGCTAATCCGTTACCCTGAGGATAATAATTAGCTGAATATTTTAACTTTATGCCCTTTTCCAATGCATATTCTGTTAACTTTACAGAAGAAAAATAGGTTGCATTGTCAAAAATCAAAGATTCGAGAACACCAAACCTGGTGACAATAAAAGAGTCAAGGAAAGATATCACCTGTTCTGAGTTAACCACTCGTAAAGGGATGGCTTCAACCCATCTAGTGAAATAATCGGTGGCTATCAAAATGTATTTGTGCTGCTGTGAGGAAGCTGGTGTAATTGGACCAACAATAACCAAGCCCCATTGTTGAAATGGGACTTCAATAATAACAGGCTGGAGAGGTAACGCTGCTTTCTTAAGTCTGTCGCCTGCTTTCTGACACTCCTTACATTTTCTAGAAAAGGCATATGCATCCTTAAACAAAGTAGGCCAGTAATATCCAGCTTTAAGTACCTTATGTGCATTTTTTTCCCCGCAAAAGTGTCCCCCAGCTGGCCCTGCATGTTACTAATTGAGGCAGCACGCTATCAGCTTCATTCCTTTCTAAGAAACGAAGGAGAACTCCTTCAAAATTCTTTTTGAACAGAATATTATCAATCAACTGATAAGGTGCAGATCTTAATCTCAAATCCCTTTTGCTACGGGAATCTAAATGTTCAGGAGCATTTCCATGCAACAGAAAAAATTTAATGTCATGATACCAGGAATCAGAGGGGGCTGAGATTGGCAAAACTTCCCTTTCGAACAGAAAATTTTCATCGACGAAGTGCAGATCAAATTCAGACACATCTAAATATCCGACTGCCAACTTGCAAAGTCCCTGTCCTCTGACAATCTTTAAAGGCTTGATTTCCAGGTCATACTCCTGAAGTGCTGTAACCCAATGGGCTCGCTTTTCACCCAGGTCCTTTTGCACCAACAGATTTCTGACTGCGGAATATGGCACAATAACCTTGGTGTGTGACTTCAGTAGATAAGGCCTAAAATGCTTTACTGACTTAAAAACAGCAAATGCTTGTTTGTCTACTTCTGGATAATTGAGCTCTGCATCGTTCAAACTGGAACTTGTAAAAGCAATGGGAGCTTCATTGTTTTCCTGGTTTTTTTGTGTTAAAACAGTAGCATATGAAGAGTCAGAAGCAAACGTATACAAAATAAATGGTATGGAGAAATCCGGGCTTATTAAGGTAGGAGCCTCAACAATAGCTTTTAATATGTCATGAAAGGACTGTTTTTCTTCAGCGGACCATTTGAAATCAGCATCTTTCTTAATCATTTTCTGAAGTGGTCTGACAATTTCAGTGAAACCAGGAATAAACCTGGAAACAAAATTTATCTTCCCTAGAAAAGATTGCATAGTTTTCTTTGAATGAGGCATAGAAATCTGTGTTATAGCCCTGGTACATTCAGGGTCGATATTGATACCTTGTTTTGAAACTACAAAACCCAATAACTTACCTTCAGTAACTGCAAAGATGGATTTCTTAGGATTTAGGGAGATTCCATACTTCCTGCAACGTTCAAAAACCCTCCTAAGATGTGTTGGGTGATCAGATCTATTTTTTGAAAAGACAGTTATATCGTCAAGGTAAATGCCGACAAATTGGTCGATCAGGCTTCTGAGCGCAATATCCATTGCCCTTTGAAACGTTGCTCCAGCATTAATTAAGCCAAACGGCATTTTCCTGTAGGCATAAGTTCCCTAAGGGGTTCTAAAGTTGTTTTCAATTGATCTGTTTTGGATACTAGTACTTGATTGTATCCCGAAAATCCATCTAAAAGTGAGAACATTTCAGATCTAGAGACCTATTGTAATATCTTTTCCATAGGCGGAACGGGATAATTGTCTTTTTCTGAAACCTTGTTTAGATTTCGGAAATCAACGCACAACCTAATATCACCATTTTTCTTTCTAACGGGGATGATATTTGCGACCCACTGCGCATGCTGCACTGGAAAAATTATTCTAGCAGCGAGGAGTTTGTTAAGCTCTTTCTTAACAGCCGGTTCTAAACTAGGGTGCATTTTTCTCAATTTTTGTTGGAATGCTTTGGCCTGTTGTTTCGTGGGGATGAAATGTTGCATTATGTTTGGATCAAATGTCTTGAGATCGTCATATGTCCAAGAAAAAATGTCCTTAAACTCATTAAAGAGTCGTATGAAGGCTTTTTTTTCTTGGGCAGTACATGTACTGCCCAGATTTACACATTGAGGACTGTGTTCGGTGCCTAAGTTTATGACTTCAGGTTGCATAGTAGAGCTGTTGGTTTTACAGTTCCTTGTACCTTTAAATTTGTCCTTCAAATCATAAAATTTCTCAAGTTTAATAACAGATCTAGGAAGAGTACTGACCTGATCAAGAGACTCTCCAATTGAAAAAGGTTTATGAATTACCGCAAAGTTGTACAGATCTTCATCATGAGTCATTTCATTGATGACTACATCTTTGAAAGTATCCTTCATGGTCAAAAATTCGATTAACTGCTCATCATGGTCAAAAACTCTCCAGTTGACAACATTGTCAGGTATGGAAGGCCTGAAAAGCAGTTCAACAGAAAAAAAATCAGCAAGCATTCCTTCAGATGGAATTAACCTTGAAGTAACATTTTCTAGGAGATCTGCTTCCTGATTCAAATAACGAGGGATAGAATTTATGTTAAAAGCTTCAAATGATAATAATAAATTCCACACCTCTATCTGATAATTTGTTAGATGTCCAGCAATGCAATGTATATTGTTACATACCTGTCTAACGATAATTTCAGAATCTCCTAACACTACCAAAGCTTTAGCTCCTATATCAATTGCCTTTTTCAGCCCTTGCATAAGGGCTTCATATTCAGTAATATTATTGGTGCAGTCAAATTCCAACCTGCAAGCAACAACGTACCTTTTTCCCTGAGGATCTATTAACAGGCAACCGACCCCAGCTCCTTCCTTTGACTTAGACCCGTCAAAGTATAGGGACCAAAGGCCATCATTCAGGTCCAAATGTGCAGTGTTTGGAACTGGAATTTTGTCCGGAACTTGTGTGAAATGGAAAACTTCTGATTGTTGTTCCAAATCTTGGATTGATGACGTCTCAGCCTCAAAGTTTCCAAAGAAAGAATCAACCATGTAATTGCCCATTATGGTATCAGTGAATAGCACTGGTTCGTTTGAGTCATCCAGTTCGGTGACCGTGTGCTTCATATAACTTTCCTGATCAATTCTGATTTTGTTTGGGCGACCATTATGAGGTATCCATAAGCATGACCAATCCATTACAAAATATCCCTTCAGTTTTTCAGACCAATCTCTGCTGAGGAATAAGCCATATGCCTCAGGGATATCTGCAACAATTATGTCAATGATGAAATGAACCTAAGGGTTTGAGGCTAACCTTATCAGCACTTCATTCAACTTGCCTATCACTTTTACATTAGATCGGTCAAGTTGCATAATGCTTGTATCACATGGCAGGGGGACTGCATTAAGTTTTTTGCATACCGAATATGGCATAACGTTTTTAGAAGCCCTTGAGTCTATCATACAATTGTGTACTTTACGATTGCATATTTCAAATGTAAGCAGAAAAGGAGGGGTTGAGGAATCTAATCTCTTACCTATGGACGAGGCGTTGACTGAAGATTTTGTTGGGTTGTCTTTGGAGCTAGCAGAACTGTTTTGAGTGGAGGAATATTTTCCATTCTTACTTAAAGAAACCCCTTGCATCATCTTATCTCGAATCACAGGAAGTTTAAGGAGTTCATAGATGGAAATGTTGGCTCTAATTTTCTTTAAATCTTCTACCAAGTCATATTCTAAATCAGGAGATTGTGTAGACTTAGTATTCGAAGGTTGGTTTTTTGTTTTGACAGTTGAACTGTCATCTGTATATTTTGTGGCAGGTCCCCTGAGGGCTGATCTTTCTTGCTTATAGTGTTATATTGATGCTGATTGACATTCACAACAGCAACATCCTCATCATCGGTCAATTCTGTGGTATCCCAGAAATGACTGATAATTTGAGGAAGTTGTTCTTCAATGTTACTGTCTTTGCTTTGGGCATCCTCAGAATTATGTCCTGAAGATTGGGTTTCACTTTCAGCTGATATTTCTAGACCTGATACTAATAGTTTTAGGAAACTATTAATTTCATCTACATTATTAGCCTCGGATGGTGGAATCTTTTTTGCAGCTGTATTTTGGAATTGTCTTCTAAAAGGCTGTCTGGGTATTTCTTTATTCGGAGTACTTTCAGAAGTACCTTTCTTCAAATCTATGATTTCATTTGATAGCTTATTTATGACTCTTTGGAGACTATCCAAGTCTAGTGCGTCTTGACCCTTTTTCTCAGGATTTATGGTTTTGGAAGGACTTTCAGCCTTTTTGCGAGAAGAAGATGCGGAATCAGTGTCTACCCCAGGGTTTGTCTTAATAGCAAACATGTCTTTCTCGACCTTAATGGCTTCATCAAAAGTTTTAGTGAGAGTGGGTTTAGCCACTCTCCTGACAAACATGGCCATGGACATGGGAAGGGCTGAAGTATAAAATTCAATAGTGACATCTTCAGCTAGCCTTGAGGTGGCAGGAATTATGTTTCTTAGCGTCAAGAACCACTAGTTAAAATCTTTAACCTTCTCCTTGGTTTCCATACGGATCCTAGACAATTCTAACACCAACACAGCTGGAGTCTTATCGAGTCCAAACTTGTTCATGAAATCCAACTCGAATTCATTCCAGTTGGTAATAGAACCAGCGGTAAGTGAAAAATACCAAGTTGAGGCTTTGCCCTCAAACATGTAAGGGAAAAGTTGACAAACTACATCTTCGTGTTCAACATCCAAAAGCCGAATTACTAGCATAAATTTTTTAACATGATCTTCTGTGGGTTCTTTCATCTCGGGATTGAATTTGGGCAACAATTTCTCAGGATGCTTTGGCAAAGGATGTTGATTACCAGGAACAGCAACCGCATCCTGAGCTAACCATGGCATATTGGCATTGGGGTTCGGGTTTAAACGTGCCATGTTCCTTGGTGATGGAGGTGGTGAAGGTGGTGTTGGTGGTTGACCAGACCCTCCTGTAGTAGGTGGTCCTGAAGAAGATGAAGGTTGATAGGTGCCTGTTGAAGGATGTTGAAATTGATGGTCTGGGAAGACACCTAAAGGTTGATCCTGTTCTTCAGGTGTAGACTCGGTATGGTGAGTACGCGGATGTCTGATCTGTGGAAGAGGAATTTCGATGGGTTGGATTCCAATAAGATTTTAATAGGCTCTCGTTAAAATCCTACGAGATTCATTGATGGCTTGTTCGAACTAATCAAGTTCTTCAGGTGGATGGGCACCGCTAGTATTGAACTGATGAATGAGATTTCGAACAGTATCGTTCAATGGAGTCTCATCTAATTGTGATGACTGGAATGTTTGTGGTTGAGATGATGACTGTATTTGAGGGGTGGAGGGCTGATCAATTTTGTGAACAAGATTGTTTTCATCATCCATTCGCTTAAGCTGGCCCTCCTTCCAGCGCCATTGTTAATGGGTCGGAAATAGCACAAGTGTCAACCGAGAGGCAACCCGATCCAAAAGTTTTCAAAGATGCTCTCAGTCGTTAGGTAGCTGCCTCTGACGGGATTAAGGCCCCATTGCCTTTCCTAAACTACTCCCAGCTACAGAAAAAGACTCAAAAAGAAAAACTAAAGCCACTGTTTGTTAACTAAATCTATAGTATATACACAGCAGACTGTTAAAGGTAATTACTAAATTAGTTGGTAGATTACACAACTAATAACTAGAAATTAATCTATTTAACCAATTAATCTATGAATGTAATAACAAATAATTAATGAAATATTAACAGATTCGATAAATTTACATAAATTATGCTATAAACACATGTACATTAATAACAGGATTGAAATGATGACTTATCAAAACATTAATGTCAAATCTGATCCAATAAGGTTTTCTGTAAAATAAATGAAGAGAACTACCATTAACCTAACCTAAATATCCTATCCTGATCAGGAGCAAAGAAACATTAATCTTCAAATCAATTTGCAAATAATGCTACTATAATCCTGAAAACATTCAGAAGAAATTCTGAAATTTAACAAGACAACACAGTGAACAATTAAATCACATATATTATGATGACAACATCAGATTTATTACATGATGTACATTTGCAAATGAAAACAGAATAAATCGACAGTTAAAAGTGATGCATCTGCACATTTCTTAAAAGAAAATATGACAAAATATAAATAATACGAAAAGGTATGACAAGATCAAACAATATTATAAATACATTTCCATAGTATCAAAACTGCAAATATATTCATAAATATCACCAGTTTAAAAAGATGCTGCAACTGCTAACAAAAAATTGTTTTAAGCCACAGAAAGTGTTTGAAGAGATCTTGTCTAGCCCCTTTCCCCTACCATCGATCCCCCATCCAGTCATACATGTCTCCTTTAAATACATTTAATCTCACATGGATATAGTTCTATAAAACTGGAAACTACAATATCGAAATCTTAACCAATTTCATTAAAAATGACAAATGCAATTGTCATTTTTCTATATGCGTTATGATGTCTCGAAATTGGAAAGATTCGATTTATAGCACAAAATCACAAAATTATAAAGACACTAACGATTTAGTGACACCTGGGAAACAACAAAGCCAACCAATTTGTTCACGATTCCCTGGGGATCATCCTCAAAATGAGCGATCCAAGAAAAACGCATCAACCATATAACCTGCAGCACTACACAATAAAGAGAAATAATTAACACATATGCAAGAGCAAAATAAAATAAACTACATAATCCATCAATCAAATCCAACCAATACCTGTAACAAAATAACTTGATTATCACTTGATTATAAACTTCAAACCTGAAATCTTCTTAACATATATACAATAGTGAGTGTGCCCAAAATATTATAATTTTACAAGAGCATTAAACACCTGTATATTCACACCATTTGTCGGATTCTGTAAATGACCTTTGAATTGCATCAAAGTAACCTAAGCATGCAGCTCACGCACTTTTTCCTCACTCTTATGATTCTCGTTTTGCAGTTTCAGGACTCTCTGAATCAACCTGTTTTTATGCTACTTCAGACGCAACAGACACTTATCATCGGCATCAGATTTCTCTTTCATCCTTGTACTCTCAGCTTTCATAGCATCATGATGTGCTACCATTCCTGTTATTTCTTCCTCCATCCTATGTATTTTATCCAACAGACAGTTTACAAATAACGGGTGAATCATTTCACCAATTCGATAGGAACCCGGTAAATTCGCTTCTACGGACTTGCCCTTAACTGGAGGATCGACCACAGGGTCAACCTGAAGATTCTTATCAGACACATGAGGACTATTATCGGCATGGTTCACGATAGGCTCATGATCAATGTCAAGGCCATCATTAGGCGAAACAGGATTCTCTTCTTCATCATCTATCACAACTGTTTCAATGTCTTTGTTATTATTCACGGAAGACTTAACAGCACTAACCTTGGCTAACATACTCCTCGTAAACCTGCCAGTAACCTTAACATTCAGCCTTTTGCCCTTTTGTTTGCAGGTATCGTCATTATGTTTCAGTGTCACAGGAGATAGGTTTAAAGACTTCCCCATACGCTTGGAAGGCATGGGAGTACCAGGACTACACACAAGAGTGTGAATAAAATCATCACGGGCTCTGGGGCTTACACAATCTTCAGGGTTTGACATAGACTCATGCACAGGTGAAGCCGGAGCTTGACAAGGTTGTTGATGCCTAACACATTCTTCAGGGTTATCGAACTGACAGTGGCAAAATGCCAAGAAGCCATTCTGTTCAAGAAAATCATCCCATGACCGGTTTTGTTTAGACAACTCTCTTTCAACCAATATCCTAACTAGGCCATGATGAAACAGACTGCGACCGATGTTCTTCGGCCCCTTCTTAATGGCCGAAGACATCTTGGTCAAATTCTTAACTAAATAATAGGGAAAATTAACAGGAAATCCAAGAAAAACAACCATCAACCTGAGGTGATAGACATAAGCAGAGGATAGACGACCCTCACAGGTCACATACCTATGAATGACGTCTAGAACCGGTCGCCACTCTTTCTTGAAATATCTCCATGATACACCGGCTCTAAAGGACACATCCTGGCCAGGGTCCTTTAACATTTGTCTCCATTCATTTACCTTCATCTGCTTATACTTGAACCAACGTTCACCTGTCAACGGAAAACCCGTGGCCAGAGCAACCGAACGCTTGTCAACTCTGAATTGGAGGTCGCCCACCTTAACCCTAGCATCGGCCAGTGACATAGCAAATAACCTAGTCACCTCAGGGTTTGAGTCTGTAAATTTGTGAATGAATGGAAACCATCCGACTGCTTCAACCTTGGCTAAGAGCTCAAGGTTTCCATCAAGGAGTTTCATGTCATTGGGTTCAACCCTAACCACCGGAGCCATAGCTGCGAGCGCAAATACGCAAAGTCGCACACAGAAGAGATACCACAAATCAAAACACGACAGTAAACTGGAGAGTGAGCACTCAGGATGAAAACTAAGCAGAAAACACAAGCAATGAAACCCAACGCTCTCATAAACCAAATGCACCATGAGAAAACCCAGACAAGACCCTTGTAAACCCGGCATGGGCGAAGGAGAATGATCACGCAGAGCGATAATCAAGTGATAAAAGAAATGACGGTGAAGACTCCAGACTAGACTCGTTTTACCATAATTTATCCGACACAATCGACATACAACCACACCTTAAATGAATCATAGGTGTTCAACGAGCAGGTAGCCACGATGCTAAGCATGTACTGGCAATTGAATATCATTTACAAAGCTACATACGAGTGTAATGATACCACATCAATCTACAATCAAGTCGATCAGATGGCGACACGAATCAAAACAACCAGAGGGAATGGACCTTGGGTGTTTAACATCGACCTTACCCTATGATAATTTAAATCTTCAAAGGTGGCGAGCATACGACACAACATCAAACCAACCCCAAAATTCACATGCAAGAATATAAATTACGATATGGAGCATATTATAAAGATCGAGATCAAATAATAAGGTTGGATTGTACATGATTCGAAGATTAAACAACAAGCCTTGGAGATCAAATTTGCATGAACTTTTGATAAGGTACCAAACAATACCATAATCGAACTTTCCAATTTCACAACCTTATTAAAACCACACATAAAATACAAATACAAATATCAAGTTATAAGTGTTCTAATAAGGCTTATGGTCAGGTTATAGTGAAAGGTATGGAAATCAAAATGCTCACACCCTAATCTGAAAGGTGAGCCAGTTCAAAATAATGATTTCAATGTAGTGATTTATGTCAACTAACCATAGTTTACAAAGCTTGTAAAAAACATGGAATTTCATCGTTTCAATAGCTCACGGAATGTGATTGTTTCAGTAGCTTCCAATTCCTTAGATTTGAAATAAGAAATTCAAACATTTCATCAAACAAAATAAAATTTTGTTTGATGAAATTTGTTATTTTTAAAGGTTGTTGGGTAGGAGCACAACACCTGTGTAGTCGAAAGAAAAGACTTTTGGAAGCAAGAAACCTTTATTACTGACTAGGCCTAAGGATGAGCAGTCACAGGATTTCGAAGGGATGTTGAAGATGATGCAAAAGTTATCCAACAGAGTGATAGATTTAGCGAAAGAAAAAGAAGCTCATAAATCATATAAGCCTTATTATAAGAAAAGGGATGACAACAGTCAACCTAAGCCTCCTCCACATAGTCTTACAGCAATGAATTTAACTGATGTAGGAATGGATAATTTTTGTACTTTTCATCAACAGCCTCATTCTAAGAATAATTTCCCCCAATGGATAAATTCTATGCCACTGGTAAGGAATCAATTATTGGATTCCAAACTGACAAAAATTGGTAAAGAGGAAGATCAAGATAATCAATCTACAGAAAAGCAAGAGGAAGATACTTTGGTTTTATGGGATTGTGTCTCAATGTTTGATACAGAAAAATAAGATTCTCTAAAACAAGAGGAAACATTAGAAACCAATGTAACAACAAGAAATTAGAGTTTTTTTTAAAAAGACAAGTCAATACTTCCTAAGATCAAGAAACTTCAAGAAAATATGAAGAAGATACAAAAGAACACTGCAACTATTAAAATACCTGAATTTACCATTTCAAGTCAAGATCCGAAGAAAATGAACATGCCTCTGAAGCCTATTGAAGATAAGATTGATAATGTCAAGAAGAATCTCAAAGAGCATGAGATGGGGTATGATATTGTGGAAGACATTAAAAAAGCTAAGGCAAATATATCATTGTTTGAAATGTGTAATGTACCTCAGCAGAAAGAGAAATTGTTAAAAGCACTTGAGGTACCAAAAGAAGAGCTTCCTACTGACAACCAACCTGAAGAAGAAATTGGTGAAGCAAGTGTGGGAGGTAAGTCTAAATATAAAACCCCATCATTTCTCCTAACTTTTGAGATTTTCAACTATAATTTTCACAATTGTTTAGTAGACTTAGGAGCATCAGTCAACGTTATGCCACTTTCAGTCTACAAAAAAATCAATGGACAACCTAAACCATCTACTTGGCAAGTTCTTCAGTTAGACATGACAGCTGTGAAAGTAATAGGGGAAATGGAATATGTTCTCATCAGCTTATCTGCAGATGAGAGGGTATATCAGCACATTGACATTGTAGTAGCAGACATACCAAATGCTTATGGGCTAGGTTTGAGTCGAGACTGGTCGGCAAGGCTAGATGGATACTTTGCATCAGATTGGTCACATTTATGGTTACCTCATAAGGGAAGTCCCAATCAGATAAAAGTCTTAAGAGAGCCTCAAATGAAATACAATGTTACTCAATTAGAGGGAAAGAATGAGCCAGTAAACTCTGTGTTGGGAAATTACTTCATTGAATTGGAACTGAGAAATTATCAAGCTAAAGAAACCAGCAGTACACCTGACACTCGGCCCGATCTCCTTCAATTCTCACGGGCTGATGAGATTTACTGTAAAATAGTAGATTTAGTTTCAGATGTAGTTCTTAATTCAAGTTCAGTAGAAGTAGATAGTTTTTGGGCTCTTTATTTTGATGGATCTAAAACATTGGAAGGATAAGGAGTTGGCTGTGTCCTGATTGATCCAAGAAAAAATAAACATTTTCTTTCTTGTATGTTAGAATTCGAATGTACAAATAATACAGCCGAGTATGAAGCACTAGTTTAGGGACTTAAAAAGGAAATAGAATTGAAAGTGAAAAATATAAAAGTATATGGAGACTCTGAAATTGTTGTTAAGCGAATTCGAAATAAGATACACTGTATTTCACCACATTTAAAAGGCTATCAAAATTAAGTTTGGGATTTGCTTATAAATTTTCATACATTCAATATTGTGTCCATTCCTAGATTAAAAAATGCAGCAGCTGATTTACTAGCTACCTCAACTGCAAGGCTAGTACCTTCTAATAATAGATGCTCTATTGAATTACTTTTTAGGCCTTTTGTTCCGGATATGATCACAAATATACGGGTTTTTTATGATGATCAACAAATTTTGGAATGCTTGATGAATGATGAGACTTTTAAAGGAGCAATAATATATGATGAAGAAGATCAAGCGGAATTAAAATTTGGGAATTTTATTCCTAAGGGAGTCAGGACCTTAGAACGAATGTTTGATTTAAACAACAAGTTCATAAATCCAACGAATGTCAAGAATCATAGCTCATCCTTGCAATATGAGCTAATACATTTGGGGACTGAACCTGAACCCAGATATGTAAATTTGGGAAAGTGATGTTCTCCGGGCGAAAGAAGTAAGTTCATTAGTCTGTTCAAACAGTACAAAGATGTGTTTTCCTAGACATATGAAGATATTAAAACTTATGACACAAATATTATACAACATGTCATCTCGATTAAAGCTAGAGTCAAGCCTTACCAACAACCTTTGAGGAAGATGCATTCAAAGCTGGAACCTTTAATTCAAAGTGAAGTGAAAAAATTGTTGGATGTTAAAATCATATTCAAAGTTAGACATTCAGAATGGGTTTCTAATTTGGTGCCAGTAAGGAAAAAGTCGAGAGAAATAAGGCTCTGGGTAGATTTCAGAAACCTCAATCATGCATTAGATAAAGATAACTATCCAGTCCCACCCATGGAGCAAATGTTGCAAATGGTTTCAGGTTCTGAATTGTTTTCATTATTAGATGGATTCTCTGGCTATAATCAAGCATTAGCAGCTGAAGAGGATAGGCTTAAAAACACATTCAGAACCAAGTGGGGAACTTTTGCTTATAGTAGAATTCCCTTTGGACTTATTAATGCTGGAGCTACTTTCCAAAGGGCCATGGATATAGATTTCTGCGGTCTGATTGGCCATAGTGTTGTGGTATATCTTGATGATGTCACTATTTTCAAAAAAGAGAGAGGAACATGCATTCCATCTGAAACAAATTTTCGAGCGTTGTTGGAAATATGTCATTTCACTAAATCCTAAGAAATGCGTGTTTGCGGTCATAGAAGGAAAGCTATTGGGTCATGTAGTTTCTAAGAAAGGGATCTCCATAGACCCAGAAAAGATTAAAGCCATAGAATAAATCCCTTTACCCCATAACAAAAAGGGCATGCAATCATTCATGGGGACAATTAATTTTGTGTGAAGGTTTGTACCAGATTTTGCTCAAATTGTCAAACCTTTGTAGCAAATGGTTAAACAAAGTGTACAATTTAAATGGACTGATATGGAAAAGAACACATTCGATAAGATAAAAACATATATTGCTCATGCACCATCACTCAAAAGTATGAATTTCAAAAAAGATTTTATTTTGTACACTTTTGCATCCGATGATTCATTGGCAGCAGTGCTTACACAGAAGGAAGATGGGGGAGATGAGTACCCCATATCATTTATGAGCACTGGTCTGCAGGGAACTAAATTGAATTATCCAATAGTTGATAAACAATCTTATGCAGTTTTTAAAGCGGTAAAACAATTCAAGCCATATATACTTAAGAATCGCACTAAGGTAATGGTTACACACCCAGCTGTAAGATCTATTTTTGTACAAAAGGAATTAGGAGAAAGAAGAGGCAACTGGGTAACCTCCTTACAAGAATATGATATTGAGTTCAAACTAGCATCCATAGTAAGAGGACAAGGATTGTGTAAACCAATGGCTGAAGGTAAAAATAATGAAGAAAACAGCTGGGAGAATGAAGCTGAGTTACATATGGTGGATGTATGTCCTCTATTCACAGCTCCAGATTCCGGGTACCAGGACCTAGTTCATTACCTTCAAGAAGGATATTTGCCAGAACATTGGAATTCCAAACAACGAAGAGCATTACGTCTTAAATCGGCTTCATATCAGATAATTTATGGAGTATTATTCAAAAAGAATTATGATGGAGTTTTTCTTAGGTGCCTAGAACAAGAAGATGCAAAGAAGGTCATAATAGAATTACATGATGGGCTTGCTGGAGGTAATTTTTCCGTAGATACAACAGCCCATAAGATTCTCAGAGCCGGATATTACTGGCCTACACTATTTAAGGATGCTCATGCTCATGTCAGAAAGTGTGATGCTTGTCAAAGAGGTGGTGGAAGACAAGCTAAAGAAGCAGGGCCTTTAAAACCAGTGATGATAACATAACCATTCGAACAATGGGGAATTGATGTTATTGGAGAGATAAACCCAAATTCTTCCTTGCAGCACAAGTTCATTTTGACGACAACTGACTACTTGACCAGATGGGTCGAGGCCATTCCGTTATGCAAAGTAAATGAAGATGCAGTCATGGATTTCTTACAAGATCACATTATGACCAGGTTTGGGGTTCCAATTTACATAATTTTTTATAATGCTACTAATTTTCTTCTATTATATTAACTACATTTGCTAATGCAAGAGGAATCAAGTTGCATGATTCTGCAAACTATTACCCACAAGGAAACAGTTTGGAAGAATCTACAAACAAAAAATTGATTAGGATTTTAAAGAAAACCGTAAATAGAAAATCAGAGAAGTTGGCATTTAGCGTTACCTAATGCTCTTTGGGCTGATAGAGTCACACCCAATAATTCCTTAGGTGTGTCACCATACACCCTTGTTTACGAAAAATAAGCTATTCTTCCTCCCAACATTCTGTTACCATATTCCATAATAGCTCAGGAATCTAGAGGTACCGATAACGAAATCCTACATATCAGAATCTATAATCTTTTGAAGTTGGAAGAGTCTAGGTCCAAATCCAAAGAAAGATTTAGCATCAACAAGAAGTAGTGAAACATTGGTTTGATAAGCATAAAGATGGGAACAAAGAATTTGAAGTAGGAGACCTAGTTTTTAAGTGAGATCATCCGCACGATGAAAAGGGAAAGCACACTAAGTTTCAATAGTTATGGATAGGCCTTTTCAGATTGCAGTAAAGCTTGGCCCCTCAACTTACAAGTTGCAAGACTTACAGGGGTGGGAAGAGAACTTACCAGTTAATGGTTTAGTTCTCAAACCTTATTTTTCTTGATTTTTATTTCTTGGTTATCTTTTACATAAATAAACTGATTGGTTTGTTTTATTTTTTATTTGTTTTATTTTTGTTTGTTTTAGTTAGGGTCTGATTGATTGTAATAAAGAAGCACAACTTTTGGTTGCATGGAGCTCATCAGAATTTTGGATTAACTAAAATCCTTGATTACAAGACTGTGTACTATTAATTTATTTGAAAGAACTTCTTCTAGTTTAGCAGTTTTCTTAAATGGTTATGAACACATTGAAGTCCTACTTAATCCTCGTGAAATAACTCAGGATCAAAGGTCTAGAATACTATTTCGAGGCTCCATCCATTTCACATTAAAAAATGTCTTAGGGGGTGACAGCAAAATACCCATGGAGAGGAAGCAAGGTAAACAGTATATTGCATTTAAATGATCCCATGCCAGGAATTAAAAGCCAAAAGGCGAATAAGAGTAAAAATGTCCTAAGAAAGCAATATGTATTAAGACAAAGTACTGAACCATACAAGTACAATATTGCCAAAGTTATTCTCCATCTGTGAGCCGAAAAATAAATACATCTCTCACAAAAAAGGACACTATGGATAGAGGAGCCTGAATAAAATAAAAAAAGTTCAGAAAGAAGGCATGCAGGAGGACTCAAGAAAGGACAAAAGTCATAAGGCACAAAATTGCAAAATGGCATGGGAATGAGGAAGAAACAAATATTTCTGTTAGCATATGTTACAATCCTGTGGTGTCTAAGCCCGTAACTGCCCAAAGACAGAGGTAAAAAATGAAACTCATATTCCTGGTCTCAAAAGAGTTATCTAGACTTTGAAATCTTTGCTCCCTTTTTCCCTAAATTGGACTATCATCAATGATTAAAGTGCATATATAATGTCGTTTGGGAAATCTAGATATCTTGAAGAATTCAACATGTGTGTATTGTCAAAGCAGTCTGTTGATCAAAGAAGAAATTGTCCAGAGATTTGTGTTCACCAGGTAGTCGCCAATTGTTGCAGCTGCAACCTTTTCCCAAATTTTTTAAAGAATTTTGGACCCTCCTTTCGATTTTATCTAGACTGGGATTGTTCAGTTTCTTGAAATCTGTCTTTCCTTTGCTTTTAAAAAAATTGATCTTTGATAATTCGGAGGATTGGTTGACTATTTTTTCCACTGTTTCGGAAGTTAAATGAGCTAGTATTGTCGTTGCCCAACCGAAGAGTCTTTCTCTTAATTTGAGCACTTAACATTCTGATTTTTCGATGATTTTTTTTTATCGCTGTCAGGATTCTGTTGAAGAATGATCCGGGGCATTAGTCCTCTATGCCACCAACATTTCGGAAGGAAAATAGTGAACATCCCGATGGATAGTCCTGTTTATCATCGATGCGTGTTTTATCTCCCTTTTGTTTTATTGTTTAAACCTTATTTTACTGTCGGCGACCTTGTTTTTATCGCAATCGGAACAAGTTTCAATATTGGATCGAAGGACTTATCCTCTATGTCATCGAATTTTTGGAGGGAAGTTGATGAGTATTCTAAAGGTTAGTCTCTCTAATTGCCGATAACTTAGAAGTCTGAGCTCCGATAGCTTTTAATTCTGAGTAAGTCGAATGATTCTTTTATATCTCACCGATACTACATTGTGGGAGTTAGTTGTTAATGGTTTCGATCACCGATACATAATCATCATGGTGATAGTGCTTGGCATTTCTGACACTACGGAAATGTTTAGGTTTGAATTGCCGACACTGCAGAAACATTGAGTTTTAAATCTCTGATCCTTAGCATTTAGAGTTTTCAACGCCGACAGGTTTAGAGTCTCACAGGACCCGTAGTTTGTTTGTTGTCCATCATTGTGGATATAACTTGAACTATCCTTCTGACAATTAGAATTTTGAATATCGACCTTTAGCTTTTAGAGCTTCCGATCGCTGACGGGTTTTATGCTGTCACGGATCCATAGTTGTTTGTGAGTCCACCGTTGCGGCTGTCGATTTAACTACCCTCCCGGCGTTTAGTGTTTTCAATTGCCGATAGGGTTTTCCCGTTGACTGCACTGCAACCTCGTTGTTTGGGTTTTATTGTTATCCGAAACCATGGTTTTCCCCGGTTAGATTTTCCCGTAAAAGTACTGGTCTCCGCGATATGCACATTCACAGTTTTCTTTTGAGCCCGCGGGATTGAGCCGTATGTATGCTTTACTCCTATATGCACCACCCATTCTCTGGTTATTCATGGCCGTCCAGGGGGGGGGATTTAGATTGTTGTATGCACTTACCCTATTTTCGTGGGACAACGGAGGTTTTCATTGTTTTGATCTAGTTAGGTTTTTTCACGATGAGGAGTAGTATAGAGTCTAGTGTTTTGGATATTAGCAGTAGCGACAATGTGGTTCATGCTTTTATTGGAGGAGTTCGAGTTAGTTCAGATGCGACCCAGATTATGATGAGGAATCTTTTCTATCAGGGTTGTGATTTTAGTTACAAACAGTGGACTTAAAGGGTTTTAAGCACAACTTGCAGGATTTGCTTTTGCCTTGTCATTTTTCTTTTCATGTATTAATATTGTGTATCGTTCATTTTTCAGAATGCATATGGAAGAGGTAAATAGATTGATACATTTTTTTTTATTATTGTTTGACTTGGTAAAAGATAAATGGCCTAAGAACATGCTATGTTTATGACAGGGTGATTGCTGCAAAGGAGATATGTCTAAAAGACAAAAGAAGAAGGCTCCAGTTGTTGAAGGAGATCCAGTAGTTAAAGGATCTAGATGAATGAATTTTAAAGAATGCAATGGCACATGCAGCTATGAGTATTCATCTGTTAGAAGATCAACTGCGTCTGATTCCAGCAAGGATAGAAGGGTTTAGGAGCCAGGATGCCAAATATGAGATAAGTATCATTTTTCTTGAACCTTCTGATTTTGAAAGCATAGCAGCGGAGGCCGGGGCATGGAAAAAGTTCATCAACGACCAAGGGGGCCCCTCTTCATAAAGTATTTTAAAATATTTTTTGTTTTATGTATTATATTGTAAAAATTATGAGCACATACTACAAGACAAATTTTGGAACTAAAAGGTCAGGAGAGCCCAAAAGTCATCAAGGGGCAGCCCAAAGGTTTTTCTTTTTTTGTATAAATAAAGGAGAGTTTATATGTAGAAGGGACTTCTTTCCCAGACCATTTGAGAGAGTATATTGTAAGAAGAACTACTTCTTTTTACAATAAAGAATTACAAGTTTCTATTGGAGAAAGTTTGGTGGAATGTTTCAAATGCTTTGTTATGGATCAGTTGAATGTGAACTATTTCGTTTTCACCTTATGTCCATTAAGTGTGATATCGTTCTAACTCATTGAATCTCTGTTCATGTTATGAATGCACTCTAGTTTATTCTGTGAAATTTCCACTGTGAGTAATGAAGGTTGTCATAAACAATAAGCTATCTTGTTGTTCATATTTCTATTAATGTTCATGTGTTCTGAAATAAGTAACAGCTATCTGTAATTTTTCTTAATGCATGCACAAAAATACATTACTCATTGATAACTAATAGTTCTTCTCCCTAGGGATAGGTTAGTTAGTTATAATTAGTTTCTCGCTATTTGTAATTTAGATGCGAGAGAGTTAAGACAAGAGGTAAGAACTTGCGCATCACATTGTGACACTCCTCATTATCTTTATCGTTTGCATTTTTAGATAGGCACTTGCACATCATAACTTAATCACAAAAAAATAAAAAATATACATGGTGGAACGGGTCATAACCGGTAAAATATTTTAATTTGTTACTTGACCTACGGTAGCCGCACCGTAAACCGGACGGATTCCCCATACCAAATAGTAACGGGCTAGTTGGGAACATTTATTGGGAGAATCCCTAACTGTTGTTACCTGTGATTTTCCAGGCCTCAACAGAAAGAAAAGGGGTTTCAAACAAAGGTTGCCATAAACTATGATTCCCATCATAGTATTTCTATCAGGAGGCAAGTCAATGAGAATAAGCCCTTTGAGCATTTTGAGGTTGCGAGTCTATCTAAGACTGCAAACTAGCTAGACTACCCTCATGAGACTCAGGGGGATGTCAATATGCAAGAGGATTCCACTTCCTCAGTGAATGAATTCATCCCATTAAAACCTGGCACTTCAAGCATAGTTCGAGCAGCAGAAAAGATTACACCAATAGCCAGCTTATCTAAGAAAACAAATAAAAGAAAATTCTCCGATGCCATGACACAGACGAGGAAGATACAACAATAACACCCAAGAAGAAAAAGGTTGAAGAAACGGGATAGTTGATGCAAATAATAGATGGCAAGGGTAAGAAGAATAAAATGAAGGTGAAAAGACCTGCGTTTGAGGTTAAAGAATATGATTTTACTAAAACACCCTTTGATTCCACCTCCCAATTCAAGAATAGATATGAATTATTTGATAAATACACAGATGATAAGGAGGTGGCTTCAGATGAATCTCTAAAATTATATGCGGAGGTCAGGAAAATTTCTAATAAGGATGTATCCCTAGTGTGTGTTAGGGATCATTCTCAAAATACATTGAATCTAGCCATAGAAACTAAGAATAAAGTTGCTGAAATGAAAATGAGCTTGGAGGATATCCCCATTCCTGACATGATCCACTTGCACAAACAAACTGGGGATATTATATACACTGATCTATTGAAGGAAACATTGAAAGCATCTATATTGCATTCTAGTAAAAGCAAGATTGAAAATCAGCTCAGGTGGGAGAAGGTGGAAAATAAGTCCCACAAACACAGATAAAAAAATTACAAACAAATTTGTTGGTTGTTGACAGTCAAGCAAACAATGGGTCTGCAGCACATAAATTGTTGAATGAAAAAGAAAGCATTATCCAATTATTGAAGAAGAAGTTAATAATTCCTTCTACTCATCTAATCCAGGCGTATGAGCTGACGAAGCTTGAAAAAGAGAAGGAAACTTTGACTAGTGAGTTAATTGACTGCAAAGCAAAACTGTTAAAATTTGTAGAGAAGGAAAAATAGTGGGAAAGAGATATGTCTCTTGTGGTTGAGAGTGAGAAACTCTCAAAGGTAAATTTGATGAATTTGAAAATAACCTTCAAGAGAAAGAAAAGGAACTTGAAGACAGGATAAATGCGCCTTCTACAAAATCTGGTGAACAATCCATTGTTCAAGCTATGTCATAGGTTAGTTTGAAATAATTGGAGCGTGTTGGGTTAAAGAACCAGAATAAGAATTTGGAGAATCTAGCTTTGAAGAGAAAGCAAGAGAGAAAATATTGGGAAGCCAAGTGTCAAGAGTTGCAGAGTAAAAATGATAAGTTAATGAAACAAGTTACAAGGAAGTTATCAATACAAGGAGCTAAACACATAATTTTAGATACAGTTATATCAGAAGCAGCTAAATTAAGACCCTACCTAGACTACATTTTGGATAAGGAGATGGTCATACAATCAGCCAAATAGAGTGTGACAGGTGTGAAGGAAAGGATGAATAAAAATCCCATAGGTTGTGACAAAAATACCATAGATTTTCTAAATGGGTTGATAAAAGAGGAATTAAAGACAGCCAATATTAAAGATAGAATGTCTATTATAACTTGGGCTAGATAGGTTGTCAATAAACACCATCACCTAGATACTGTTGAGTCTGGGATCATGGTACATCAATTCAAGATGTTGATGACATGTTTGACCCCTTGTTTAAGAAGGGACTGCCTTTATTTTAGGAAGAGAAAGGTGGCATGCTGACACAAAAAGAGTATCAAGACAGGTTAATTGAATGCATATCAGAGCACACCAAATTTGCATACATGCAACAGTCACTATCAAGGAAAACAATCGTGGACAAGCTGGCAGATGATTTTGAGATGGTATTTTCTTTCAGGGCCACGTGTGCAATTTTTCCAGACTATTCATCTAGGGGCCATGTGGAGTTGTGTGTGCTACTAAAGGAAACGTTCACTTTGGATTTACCATCTGTGGATCAATGGAAAACAGTTGAAAAGTATGGAAGATCCAAATATATGTTGCATGCTTGAAGATATTGAAGATCATGGAAGAGTTATTTCTGAAGAATCAATTATCTGGGAATTTAGTTTACTTTTCAAAAATAGAGTGCAGATGACACATGTAAAGGCGCTTATGCCTATTTTTAGTAGTTTTTTATTTCAGCTCATGGAGCAATTTGTATAAGAACTAGTTATTGCAATGAAAAAAGGGTTGAAACCTGTGAGAGTTGAGATTTGTAATTGGAGACCTATCTTAAATAAAATCACAGAGACAAAGCTAGAATTTTGCAAATATTCATGTGTTGTTTATGTTACAGTCTATTTTTCCCTTTCTCATGTGAATTTTTTCATGTTATTACTTCCATTATGTTTTATTTCATGTCTGAAATCAATGTTTAGTAGTACAGAATTCATACATATATGCTCTGTCTATTGATTTTAGTTATTCACTAGGACTATTCCACTAAAGTCAGCATCGGATTCATCCTTGTTAGATGCCCATGTTAATGGATTGTTCCTTATTTCTTCCATTTCACCAAACCAAAGCATTTTGACTGTGACTAAAATTGCTACCTTGCCTTTGTTAGAAATTTCCATGCAAATAACATTGTGATTGATATATATTTGTTTTGAATCCATTGCCCAACGTGCACTGATCTTGTTTCAAGCAACAACAACAATCATAATTTTACTTTTTGTTCATAAATGTGGCCTTTTTAAAACAATCATTAAGAGATCCCTCTCTGGAATGAAAGAAACCAACTTTCTCTCCTAAATCTTGGTTTTTTGGTTACCTTGAGATTACCTTTTTGCAATCGGAGGTACATTTTGAGTGCTAATAGAGGGAGGAACCTCTCTTATTTATACTAATTGGCTAAGAGGCCAAATAAATTTTGTTCATATATGTGGCGTTGTTAAAACAATCATTGAGAGATCCCTCTCTAGAGTGAAAGAAACCAACTTTCTCTCCTAAATCTTGGTTTTGTGGTTACCTTGGGATTACCTTTTTGCAACCGGAGGTACATTTTGAGTGCTAACAGAGGGAGGATCCTCTCTTATTTATACTAATCAACTAAGAGGCCTAATAACCCAACCTGGCTGACTTCTCCTTACTTGCAGGGATGACTTGCCTTACAAGACTCAAAAATACATTTTAGTAATACTTTTGTGGGTACTACTGACCCGACTTACAATGGATTTTTTACATCAATACTTTACATGACCCAATACATCAATTAAATCCCTAATCATAAGAACAACATCTCCATAAAGGGTAATAATAATAATAGAAAAATATAATATCTTTCGCAGATACATTTCTTTAACACTCCCTCTTAACAAGGTATTATACAACAAAAATACATCTATACAGCTGACTGGTGAGTCTATATGTCATAGGATGTTTTCAACAACTATGTCATCTGTCAAATCTTGCTAGCACATTCGGTTAAGGAGTGGGTACTGTCAGCAAGGTGACCTGGGTTCAATCCCCTTAGGGGTGAGCTAGTTGGGAGGAGACACCCAAAAATCCAACCATGTTAAGGGTTGGTGTGTCTCAGGATGGGTGCAATACCTGGGTGATTTAGAAGGCTTATATTCCCCTAGGTTGCATCCTCTCAGCCAATGGTGGAAATGCATCGACCCCTAGTGACGGGAATTTCTTAACCAACAAAGAAGAAACTAGGTCATCATCATCATCTGTGGAACATCATCATCACGAACATCTTTGGCATCATCTCTAAAATCATCACAAGAATCGTCATCTATGACATCATCTCGAGCATCATCATCTCAAGCATCATCATCTTTAGCATCATCTCTAGCATGATCATCTATGGAATCATCTCAAGAATCACATGCAATATCATCATTATACAAATATTGAGTTGAATCACCCACAACATAAACAAGGTTGAAACATCGTCATCTGCAACTGAATGCAGGAACTCATCCACAAATGAATTCAGGACCACTCTTAGCAAGAGAGTACTTTGCAAGACCATCCTCAACCTATAAGTGCAAGGACCACTCTCAATAAGAGAGTGTTATTGTCCACAATACCATCCTCAATGAGGATACTATCATCCGCAAATGAATGCAGGACCACTCTCCATATGAGAGTACTACAGTCCGTAAGACTATCCTCAACCAGAAAGTCCTAGGACCACTCTCAACAAGAGAGTGTTCTTGTCTGCAGGACCATCCTTAACTAGGATACTATCGTCTATAAATTAATGTAGGACCACTCTCCATATGAGAGTACTATCATCCGCAAGACCATCCTCATCCTATAAGTGCTAGGACCACTCTCAACAAGAGAGTGTTCCTTTCCGTAGGACCTACAAGGATACTATTATCTGCAAATGAATGTAGGATCTCATCCGCAAATGAATGAAATACCACTCTCCATATGAGAGTACTATCATCCATAAATTTATTCAATACCACTCTCCATATGAGAGTAATATCATCCACAAGACCATCCTCAACCAACAAGTGCTAGGACCACTCTCAACAAGAGAGTGTTCTTGTCTCCAGGACCATCCTCAACTAGGATACTATCGTCCGCAAATGAATGTAGGATCTCTTCTGCAAATGAATGCATGACCACTCTCCATATGAGAGTACTATTGTTCGCAAGACCATCCTCAACTGGCAAGTGCTAGGACCACTCTCAACAAGAGTGTTCTTATCTGTAGGACCATCCTCAACAAGTGAATGCTAGGATACACACGTCTGCAAATGAATGACGGCCCTCATCAATATATGTAGGAATATTGATAAACTCAAATGGCCTTCTCTGTACTAGCATACCAATGCCATCTCATCCTCAATAATAATATTATAATCACTCCCTCTTTCCATGGAGGTCCTTTCATACTACTCCAATCTTGTCTCGAAAAAGACAGAGGCTTAGTCAGCACATCAACAACTTGTTCCTCTATAGGAACATACTGGATCTTTACAACTCCTCTCTACGCCATATCTTGGATGTAGTGATACTTTATCTCTATATGATTTGACTTATCATGAAACACTTGGTTCTATGTTAGCTTGATGCAGCTCTGGTTGTCACAATAAATATCATTTTCATCCATCTCGACATCAAACAATCATTCCAATAGCTTGCAAAGCCATACTGCTTATCAAAAGGATAAACATGTTGCAATGTACTTGGCCTCGACTACACTGAGGGAAACACTATTTTTATTTCTGCTAAGCCATGAGATCACACCTAATCCCAAACTAAAACAACATCTTGAAGTGCTCTTTATGTATTCAACACTTCCTTCCCAATCTGAATCAACATAGCCATACAATCTGAGCTCACTATCGGTTTCATATCTGAGTCCACAATCCATTGTACCCCTTAGGCACCTCATCACATTTTTTGTTTCAACTAGATGAATATGTCGGGGCTCCACCATATACTGACTCAAGCTGTTCACAACAAAACATATATATGGTCTTGTATTTGTCCAATATATCAGTAAGACAATAATATGTTCGTATAATGTGACATCTACTATTTCTGAAGAGTCGTCATTTAAGAGCTTCAGGTTTGTCACCATTAGAGTGTTCATTGCCTTGTAATCCGACATCCCAAATCTCTTCAAGATCTCAATTGTATATTTTCCTTGGTTTAGGAAAATGTCATCTCGAAACCTCCATACTTCAATACCTAGGAAATAATGCATCGTGCCAAGGTCTTTAATCCCAAATTATTCCGCAAGTTTCTTCTTACACTCGCTGATGAGCTTCTCTTCTCCTGTCAAAAATAGATAATCTACATAAAATAGTATTATCATGATCTCATTATTTAAAACCTTATAGTAAAGGTTGGAATCAATTTTACTTTTGGTAAATCCCAATTTCATGAGGAGTCCATAAATTCTTCCATACCATGCTCTGGGTTCTTGTTTTAACCCATATAGAGATTTCTTTAATCTACATACATGTGTCTCCTTATCATGAGTCTCAAATCCTGGCGGTTGTTCAATATATACTTCTTATTCTATGACACCACTGTTGTTTTTACATCCATTTGATGTAGCTTCCATTTCATCTTGGATGCCAAGGGAAGGATAGTTCTGGTAGAAGTATATCTTGCTACTAGTGCAAAGGTTTCTTCATAAGCAATTCCTTCTTTTTGGGAAAATCCTCATGTGACAAATTTTGCTTTGAACTTTTCAATAATTCCATATGCTGAATGCTTTATCTTGAAAATCCATTTTGAAGAAACTATTGACTTGTCCTTTGGTCTTGGCACCACATCCCAAACATCATTCTTTATTATAGATTGGTATTCTTCGATCATGGCTTTCATCCATTCCTTCTTATTTGAAGCTTCTTCAAAACATGTGGGTTCTTCATCAACAAGGTTGCACATGAATGCCACATAGTTAGAGTAGATTCGTTATCTCTTACTTCCTTCTGGTGCACCATATATTTATGCTTATCTAATTATATCATGAACCCAAGCTGGTCTTCTTTTTTTTGAAGTACTACCCTGGGGTGTTTCCATGGGTCCTTAGGATTCTTCCATGTGATGATATTCTAGTATAATATCTTCTTCAATGTCTCTAAATGGTGTTCTGGTAGCTTCTGTGGTTCTAGGATCCTCCTCCTCTTCTTCATGATCTTCATCTGCATAGATCTTTCTGGATTTAGTGAAGGTTGTATCTTCATCAAATGTAACATATTTGTTGATATGTAGCTTTTGATTGGTCATTGTATACAACAATATTACCTTCTTTCCTGAAAAGTCTAATTTTGATATTTTCTCCTTTGGAACATGTAAGTACACGGGACAACCGAATATCTTTAGGTGGCTTCCTTCAGGCTTTTCACTAGTGAACATCTCTTCATGGTTTTTTTTTCCAAGAGCACTATGAGATATTCTATTATGTACATAGACTGCGGTTCTTACTACTCCGTCCCATAAATGCATAGGTATATTGATCATGGATCATTTCTCTGACTGCTTCCATGATGGATCTATTCTTCCTTTCTGTCTCTCCATTATGTTGGGGATTATAGGGTGTGGTAAGCTCCCTATTAGTCCTATCTTCCTTATAGAAGTCCTTGAATTCATTTGAAGTGAATTCTCCTCCATTATCTAAGCTTAAGGTCTTGATCTTCTTTTCAGATAGATTTTCCACAAGAGCCTTAGATTCCTTGAATTTTTCAAATACTTCATCTTTTCCTTTCAATAAATATATCCAAGTCTTATGAGAGTGTTCATCAATAAAACATGCATAGTACACATACCCACTTAAGGAAATAGTTGGCATTGTTCCTCACACATGTTAGTGGACAATATCCAAGATCCATTTTACTTTGTTGTTGCTGCTTGGGAATGGTTTCTTGGTGTTCTTTCCTTGACCACATCCTTTGCATACTCCTTCATTATTGATCTGGATCTCTAGTAGATCTATCACTACCTTTCTCACAATTGGCAATGCTTTGTAGTTCACATGACAAAGTCTTCTATGGCAAAGTTCACATGGGCTGATGGTACTGGTTGTAAGTGTTGAGTCTGTGTGCCCCTTAAATTTGTAAAGTCCTCATTATTTAACACCAATTACAGTAGCATCATTTATTGTCTTTCCTTTAGGCCACATAAGAACTTCACCATCTATAAAGGAAACTCTAAAGCCTTTCTTATCTAAAGCTGAAATAGAAAGAAGATTCTTCTTCAAATCAGGAACATATAAGACTTATTTCATCTTCATGTAATTTTTTTATTTTAATTTGTAAGAGGCTTCTCCCATTCCTTTGATGGGGTACTGATAATCATCTCCAAGTTGTACCTTGTGTGAATAGTATTTTTGGGTAATACATGAGAGTGAATCTTCGTAACCTGTCATATGTTTGGAAGCACCATTGTCTATAATCCAAGTGTCACTTCCATGAGAAACTGATCCTGTGAGAGCTGAAATTAGGACATACTCTTCACTAGAGTATTCATTTTCTCTAGCCCTCTCCTTATCTAATTCATTTTCTTCAACTACATGGGAATGGTACTTTCAGTTCTTCTTCCTGAACTAATCTTTCTTAAGAGGACAATTTCTAGAAATGTGCCCCATCTTATGAATAGGATTCAAAGGATTAGTAATCCTTTCTAGGTCTATAACCTCTTTTGAATTCTGGTGTTCTTCTGGAAGGTGATCCTTGAATCTTCCTTTTGTTTATTTCGTTCTTTGCATGAGCAAATAGAGATTGATCTTCATTATCATTTAGCTTCTATCTTATATTTTACATCCTTCCTTCTTATTGTACATGTTCTTCCCATAGTTTTCTGAACTTGGTTAACTTTCTTCTAGAACATATTCCTCTCATGAAGGAATCCCATTCTCTCAGGAGACCATTTATGGTGGTCATCACCATTTTTGCTTATTCCACCATGTCACCATTGGATTCTAACTATTATTTGATATGATATACTCTTGAGATGTATGATTTCATATATTATTCCTTGTCTCATATATTATGATTTCATATTCACCTTCATATGTGTGGCCATGGATTTGTAGTCCATCATCCTGAAACTCTTCGGGCTCTTTTACTACACATTTTTCTTAACTGAGAAAAATATTTGTCTAGTGATTTCCACACCACTAATCATAAGAATCATAACAATATTCTTGAATGCATTTCTCATCTTCCTTTTGAATATGAGCATCATGCATATCTCCTTTTTACAGGAGGTACATCAACCAGTTACACTAGTTCTTCATGAGCTAGCGAGACTAGCAACTCCCTCTCACCATGTAAATGTGAGAACCATAATATGGGTCCTCCATCACGGAGGCTTATGCTCATATATATATGAATCTCTTCGTTGACACATGAATCTAAATAATATAGAATATCTTCAGGAGTCTTCACATCTATCAGAATAGAATTAAGCCATCTATTTTTTCTGCTTCCCAAGAGACATAGGAACTTCCTGAAACGTTATCTTCTAGGCTTAGCCATCGAAATGAATCCACATTCATGCCCTTATTTAATTTTATGGAAGGGCGTTTTAATTTTCCCTACAAGAAAAATTATTCTAATCGTTAGAACCATTTCATACTCATGAATTTTATTCACGTAAAATACTCTCAATATACTGATAAAGATTTACCTAGTTATGTATAGGTATTGACCAACCAATTTATCATAAACCATTATAAAATTATGTACTTATCTACATCCCTATATCAGTCCTATATCAGTCCAAAAAAATCATTTTATAAAAGAAATATACAGCCCCATGTTCATATCTCATGAGGTAAGCATGAAGCCCTCTATCTAGCCAATCATGTAGTCTTACGTTCACAATTTATGAAACAATCATGTTGCCCTAAAAATCATGCCTTATGGAGGATGTTTTCAGACTTATATCAGTCCTATATGAGTATATATCAGTCCTATATTAGTATATATCAGTCCTACATAATTCTTATATCAGTCCTATATCAGTTCTATATCAATCCTATATCATGGTCAGATGTAAGTGTTGGGTGGGCCTTTCTGACTAGGTCAGATATAAGTGTTGAAGAAGATGAAGACCTACCTGGAGGATAGGCCTACAACCAACATGAAAAAGGGTTGGCTCTGTAGAACTTCCTGTGATGAGTAGAATTGAGAGATAGCACCATTTGATCGAAATAGCGGAAGCAGTGACAATGATGATCCAATGATGATCCATCTTTGATGATGATCCAGTGATGATCCATCTTTGATGATGATCCAGTGATGATCCATCTTTGATGATGATCTAGCTTTGATGATGATCCAGATTTGATGAAGATCCAGTGATTATCCACCTTTGATAATGATCCAGTGATGATCCAGCTTTGATGATGATCCAGAGAAGAAGACTTGTGCTGATGAATTGTGTCAAGAGAATACCTTCCTAGTTAAGAGGGAGTGTTNTATATTGTATTTCATTATTCCTCTATGCTCCTATCAGGAGAATCACTTGTATTTATTTGTACCTCAATGTTCCTATCGGGATAATTACTAAAATTCATGAGGAAGTCCCCTCCATTGTAAGTCGGGTCATTAGTACTCTAGTTGTGGGTACTCGAGCCTACATAACTGAGTTAGGATTACTCAAGCCTACATAACAGATTCAAATATTAAGTGAACGAAAGAATATAAATAGAGAGTGATCCTCTCTATTTATCACAGTCACTCACACTCAGTTGTAGCGCATAACTGAGAGAGAGAGAGAGAAGATGGGACAAGAGAGAGAGAGACAACTGCTATCGGGAGATCATCTTTGTATCTTTGGGTTTTACTTTTGGAGCTCATTCTATCTCTGAGGAAGTTGTGGGGTTTTCTCCTTTATGGTTTCCATGAGGAAAATATTTGTGTTCATTGTCTATTGTGATTGATTGTTCTGCTTGTTATTCTCTCAGATAAGATCCTAAGATCATATATCTTAAATGATAAAAATCTAACATGCCCAGCAACACCTGCAGAGCGGATGAAGTCTCACCCAAGATGCCGAGGGAGAGCTGTCGAAACCAGGTTTGTTGTAGTAAGAAGGGAGGGTAGGGCATCAGCAGCTAAACAACATCATCATCAGATATTTTAGAGACAATTAATCAGAATCGCAGCATTCATCACAGATCTATCAGCACAACTAGAGGATCATTAATAGGTAGCATCATTCACTTATTCATTGTGGTAGTAACATTCATTCATATAATAGATTCAGTAAACGTTCATCATTAGCATCGCATCACATAAAGAAAGAAATAAGAGACAAGATCAATTGAGGGCAACATCTATCATGTCATATTACTTCTACACAACAGATCCACTTCAAGTAGTACTTCTCCACAATAGGAGATTGATCACAACCCAATATTTGAGAGTTGGTCGACACAGACAGAACCAAAACTGCTCAAGAACAAAATGAAGCGACAATATCACAAAACATATCGCAAAATAGACTAATCGATTGATCTTTCACTTCTATGATACTACACAATAATTCAATGATACGATATCTCTGAAATCCTATTACAATTACAATTATAATTCTATATATAGGCTTGCACCTTTACATCCAAGGTCCACTTCTAACTAACTTCTAACAAACTATGACCTATATCCACAAAATGTGGTCAACTGGTACAAAATTGCATAAGAAATTCCAAAAATGGTTATTCTTCCGCCTATTGTGTTGATTTGGTCCTGCGCAGTGTCGCGTGAGCTTGCGCAGTCTCCGCGGTGCTGTGCAACTCACTTACCCAAACCCCTGCCAACACCACATAAGAACTTCACCATCTACAAAGGAAACTCTAAAGCCTTTATTATCTAAAGCTAAAATAGAAAGAAGATTCTTCTTCAAACCTGGAACATATAAGACTTCTTTCATCTTCATGGAATTTTTGTATTTTAATTTGTAAGAGGCTTCTCCCATTCCTTTGATGGGGTACTGATAATCATGTCCAAGTTGTACCTTGTGTGAATAGTCTTTTTGGCTAAGACATGATAGTGAATCTCCTTAACCTGTCATATGTTTGGAAGTGTCATTGTCTATAAGACAAGTGTCACTTACATGAGAAACTGATCCTGTGAGAGCTGAAATTAGGACATACTCTTCACTAGAGTCTTCATTTCTCTAGCCCTTTCCTTATTTGGTTAATTTTCTTCAGCTGCATGGGCATGGTACTTTCAGTTCTTCTTCTTGAACTGATCTTTCTTAAGAGGACAATTTCTAGCAATGTGCCCCATCTTAGAATAGCATTCAAAATATTAGTAATCCTTTCTAGGCCTCTTACCTCTTTTGAATTCTGGTGGTCTTCTGGAAGGTGATCCTTGAATCTTCCTTTTGTTTATTTCATTCTTTGCATGAGAAACTAGAGATTGATCTTCATTATCATTTAGCTTCTCTTCTCTATTTTCTTTAATTCCTTCTTATTGTACACGTTCTTCCCATAATTTTTTGAAATTGGTTAACTTTCTTCTAGCACATATTCCTCTAATGAAGGAATCCCATTCTCTCGGGAGACCATTTAGGGTGGTCATCACCACTTCTGCTTATTCCACCATGTCACCAATGGCTTATAACTATTATTTGATATGATATACTCTTGAGAAGCATGATTGCATATATTATGTCGTGTCTCATATATTATGATTTCATATTTACCTCCATATGTGTGGCCATGGATTTGTAGTCCAACATCCTGGAACTCTTTAGACTCTTTTACGACACATTTTTCTTAATATTTGTCTGGTGATGTCCACACCACTAATCATAAGAATCATAGCAAGTTTTTTGAATATGGTTCTCATCTTCCTTCTGAATATGAGCATCATTCATATCTCATTTTTATAGGAGGTACATCAACCAGTTACACTAGTTCTTCATGAGTAGCGAGACTAGCAACTCTCTCTCAACATGTAAATGTGAGAATCATAATCTGGGTCCTCCATCACGGAGGCTTATGCTCATATATATATGAATCTCTTATTCGACACATGAATCTAAATAATATAGAATATATTCAGGAGTCTTCACATCTGTCAGAATAGAATTAAGCCATCTATTTTGTCTGCTTCCCAAGAGACATATGAACCTCCCGAATTGTTCTCTTTCAGGCTTAGCCATCGAAATGAATCCACATTCATGTCCTTAATTTTCCCTACAAGACAAATTATTCTAATGGTTAGAACCATTTCATACTCATGAATTTTATTCGCGTGAAATACTCTCAATATACTGATAAATATTTACCTAGTTGTGTATAGGTATTGACCAACCAATTTATCATAAACCATTATAATATTATGTACTTATATGCAGCCCTATATCAGTCCAAAAAAATCATTTTATAAAAGAAATATACAGCCCCATGTTCATATCTCATGAGGTGAGCATGAATCCCTCTATCTAGCTAATCATGTAGTCTTATGTTCATAGTTTATGAAACAATAATGCTGCCCTAAATCTCATGTCTTATGGAGGATTTTTTCAGCCTTATATCAGTCCTACATAATTCTTATATCGGTCCTATATCATCTTGCAAAATTTGTACTAATGAGATTGATATTTTATTTGCTAACACAATTCCAAGTCTAGGAATACGGATCTATATGACAGTCATGAAACATTAAAAAAAAAATTATATCTGATTTATAAAAGCAAATAAACAAATAAGGTACTCATATTTATTGTTTGTGTGGGCTCCCTATTGATCTATGCACCCTTGCGTAGATAGGTGGAGTCCTTCTTTATTCACTGCAACTTTAAAAACTGCAAAAAGAAAACTTAATGCATGCACTACAAAGTGTGTCTCTGCATGGGAATAATGATCCCATGAAACCAAGAGTGAATTCTCTTCTTCGCTAAAGGAAATATTCCTTTCAATCATCCTCTTCCTTGGATGATTTCTCTTGAGAAGGTCCACATCCTTTCTACGGTGGTGGAGGCATGAATTCTTCCTTCTTTTATTTTCCTTGTATTTCAATCCCATATGAAGTGACCTGCCTTTTTTACAATAAAAAAATATGAGTTTTGATTTGTCCATACCTTTATGGATCTCTTTCTTCTTTGCACAGAAATTTTTCTTGGGACCAAAGGGTTTTCTTTCTTTCTTGGTTCCTGTCGTGAGGGAAAGATTCTCCTCCTTAGTGCTCACCGTATTTTTCTGGATGTGCCCTTCTTCTTGGATGCAATCATGACAAAGACTTTTGAAATTGGGATATTCTTCTCTTCTATTTACCGCATCAAGAAATGTCTCCCATGAGGAGGGGATTATGTCAATGGAGGTTTGTATAAGATCATCCTCATCCGTCTCTACACCGATGATTTAAAAGTTGATCCTTCACTTGTAAAATCTTTGTAAATAATGACACCACAGTCTCATCCTTCTCCATATTCATGTTTTGAACTTGGATGTTCCTTCAATTCTATCTTCCGGTTGGGCAGATATAGAATGCATTGCTTCAAGATCTTTCTCAATGCTTCCAAATATACAAAGTCTTAGAATGTTTGCACAAAACTAATCTCTTGCACGCCCTTGCTTTGATACCATGTTAGTGATTGAAAAAAATATGAAGATGATTGAACTTTAAAACTTTAATCCACAATAGCAGTGCATATAAATCTCATCAGTAATACAAATACATAAGTCAAACCATAGAACACAAGATATACCCTAGTAAAACCATCCGCTTATTCGAAGGATGAAAAAACCTAGCAACCAATCTTAGAGTATGACTAATAAGTAGCAGATAATGGTTACAACACAATCGTAGATTGCTTTCACCAAGAGCACCAGAGAGTGGAGATCAAATCATATCTAACTTTCCAAGTGCATAACACTTTAATAACAAGTCAAATTAGGTTTTACAACAAAAATAGAATGGTTGCATGCATCAGTAACTTGTTAACACTTATAACACTGATCCATCTTCAAAGATGTGCCCCCCATTGATCTAGTGCCAAGATGACACTCCATAATTATCTCCTACTGGAAGATATGTGCCCTTACTGACTTGGTGCCAAGTTGGCACTCCATAATTATCTCCCATAAGAAGATATGTTCCTTCCATTAATTAACTATAACTGAGTTATTAATTGAGTGTACTGAGCTGAACTGAATGGAACTGCATGCAACTGAATGGAACTGATTGTAACTGCATACAACTGAGTGTAAATGAACTGAACTGAATGTAACTAAACATAACTGAATGTAACTGAATAGAACTATTACTTCTCCATCAATGTCATCTTCAACAACTACTTGCATAAATTAAGGAGTTGATTCCTTAATTAACTGAACTTGTTTACCATAACTAATACTCAACTAATGTCTTATCAATTTGAGTTCACTTGGTGGAAACATGGGAAATTTGAACTCTCTCTTCATCTCTGTGCTTATATTAATTATCTATGCATGGTCCATATGTGTTTTCATTAATTAATAATATATATCATATCATACTCATAAGATTGTTTCCGAACCTATGATCATATATATTACCCTAGATCATATAGTCACATGCTAAATTGAATCACTCTAGGGGTATCTAATCCCTAAAGGAGACTTGTAGCATATGTTGACCATGACTAGCCATACATCACATAGTATATCTACTTTACATAGTAAAGTACACCACCTCACAAAATGAGGATATTTGTAGAACTTGATATTAATCACAAGTCTAATGTCTTGATATTACTCACAAGACTTTACAAGTTTATTGACTTGATATTCTGCACAAGTCTATTGTCTTGATATTACTCACAAGAGTCAGCTTGACATTATTCCCAATCTTTACAACATCACCACCTCAATCATATGAGGATATTTGTATGACTTGATATTACTCACAAGAATAAGCTTGATATTACTCCCAAGCTTTACAACATCATCACCTCAATCATATGAGGATATTTCTAGGACTTGATATTACTCACAATACTGGAGAATGACTCCTGATGTTGTAATATCAACACTCCCTCTCAGCGAGGGAGACACTCTCTTCCATACCAAACTTATCTCGGAAGTGTTTAAACTTCATCAAATATAGAGGCTTCTCACAAATTCACAATCTTCTCATCAATACCTATGTACTAGAACTCATGACCATGACTTCAATGAAGTAAAACTTCATCTCGAATGTGTTTTTTTCATAAAACACATATAGTGTTTTCTAGAAAGCTTGACTATTAACACCTAATGACTTTAGGCTCAATTATTTCACCCTAGTAGGTAGCTTCCCAAGCTACGCTAATCCTCAGTATGTAGTACTATCCACAAAACACATTTTACTTATGTAGTACTCTTAGACGTGCATCTTGCTTCTATAGTACTAGTCGCAATACACTTAGCTTTTGTAGCACTAGCCTCAAATTACATTGCTTATCTCGAGCTAAAACAATAGTTGGATAGCACAATCAAATAATAGGTCTGCCACATGTATCAAATACAATAAAGAGCCTATTCTAATGTACCTAAAAGGAACTCAAACATATTCTTAGTAGTAACCATAAAATACAATAGGTTTGCTCAAATACCAACCAACTACTTACACAAAGTAGCATTATCTGGATCCAATCCAGAATAAAGTTTCTCTAAACTAGAAACCATGGATTTTAAAATCCATCACATACAACAAATGTGTAATAACATGAAAAAATAAAGACTTATCTTTTCGTTCACTCTTCAACATTTGTTGACTTCTTGAATCTTCTATTATCTCGAGAAGTTCTCTGTGAGCTTGACATTCTCTGTGAGCTTGCCATTCTCTATGATGTTCTTCAAATCATGATCGCTTTCTCAATGATCCTTCTCTTTATATTTGCAGCACCCAAACTACCTCTCCGAGAGGTTTTAACCGTTCTCTAACAATCCAGACTATAAATTTTCTCTAAGAATTTTGACCATGTCTCTGCTCATGTGGATTCTCTCCACAAGATATCATAGCCCTGTTAAAGAAATGTAACTACAAAAGATATTCTATTTTGTATTATTATTGTTGTTACATCTTTCAGATATGTTGTTCATCTGAATAGGGATGTCATTGATGTAATTGTTCACGTAAAGTATTGAGGTAAAACCTCCATTGTAAGTTGGGTCAGTAGTACCCACAAAAGTATTATTAAGATGTATTTTTTAGTCTCCCAAGGCAAGTAATCCCTAATTGGGAGGATAATTCTGCCATGTTGGGTTATTATGCTTCTCTATTGATTAGTATAAATAGGGGAGGCACCTCACTCATTTGGACACACCCATAATTCAAGCAGTTGTGCTAGAGAGAGAACAAACAGTCCATTTGGAGAAGAGGAAGCAGTCTAGTCTTGTTCTTTGGATCTTACACTGTACTTCGGTGAAGTCTATATAGAGGAATTTTTTATGGGTTTTCTTCCCCATGAGGGTTTCCCAGGATAATCTTTGTGTTCTCTTTTGTCTTGTTGTGCGTTTTATTCTTTTAGTGATCCTTTGTTCTATTTGAATAGAAAACTTAACATGGTATCAAAGCCAACCTGAAAGAAGACATTGTGCAGCAACTCATCCTGAAATCCAACAAGCTAGGGTTCACTATTCTAGAGACCTCCCTCCACAGATCAACGGAAAAATAAGTTCCATTCAACTCTCCCTAGGAGGGTGTATCTTTTTGTCCAAACAATTTTTCATTCTAATGATTTTCATTTTTTGGCTTATCACTAATGTTGGGAGAAACTAAGACATCAAATTTTTCAAGTTTCCATCCTCGTATTTTGGAAAATCAAGATACATTCTAGCTCTCCTTAAGGAGGCACGTCTTTTCCTCCTCTCAGATATACAAGTGATCATAGCTGGAAAATTAGGGTTTTTTAGTCAAACCCTAGATCATCCTAAAGTTGGTTCCATAAAGGGTCCTCAAACTGGTAAGTAATATCTCCTATCTTTCCATTGGAGGTTCTCATTCATTAAAATATGAAAAATGGTACCAAGCTAGATGAAAATCTTGAGGGAACATCAAATTTTAGAGCATGGAAATATAGAATTATGCTCGTCCTTGAAGAGCATGACCTAGATGGATACATCAAAGAAGAGGTCAAGGAACCAGAGGGAGAAGAGGAAAAATCCAAACAAAAGAAGGATATTATCAAAGTCAAGAGGAACATAGTTAACTCTATTAGGGATCACTTGATCTCCCAAGTGTCCTCAAAGAATACTCCAAAGGAAGTGTTGATGCACTAACCAATATGTTTGAAGGGAAAAACATCAACAGGAGAATGACCTTGAGAAACAAACTCAAGGGTGTGAAGATGCAAAGGAAGAAACCATGCAGTCATACTTCTCCAAAGTATCTCAAATCAAATAACAATTAGAATCCATTGGTGAAATGGTAGAAGAAGCAGAAGTTGTGATGACCACTCCAAATGGTCTTCCAAGAGAATGGGATTCCTTCATTGGAGGAATATGTTCTAGAATAAAGCTAACCAAATTCAGTAATTTATGTGAGGAACGTGTATAAGAAGAAGGAAGGTTAGTAAATAGAGAAGAGAAGTTAAATGAAGATGAAGATCAAGCTCTAGCTATGCATACAAAGAATGGAAGAAATAAAATGAAGGATCGAGGATCTCCAACAAGTATATCACTAGAAATAAAGAAAGGTGGGAAGTTTAAGAAGGATTACTAATCCTATGAATGTTATACATGCCATAAGTTAGGACATATCTCCATACATTGTCCACTTAACAAAAACAAGTTCAAAAATAAGAATGAAAAGTTCCATGGCCATGCAGCTAAAGAAAATGAATCAAATGAAGAGATGACCAGAGAGAATGAAGACTCTAATGAAGAATATGTATTGATATCAGCCCTCAAAGGATCAATCTCTCATGGAAGTGATACTTGGATCATATATAGTGGTGATTCCAAACATATTATAGTTCATAGAAATTCTCTCGCATGCCTCACTCAGAAATATTATCCACACAAAGTACATCTTGGAGATGACTATCAATGTCCTATCAAAGTAATGGGAGAAGCTTCCTACAAGATGAAATCCGGTAAGTCCATGAAAATGAAAGAAGTCTTATATGTTCCAGGTCTAAAGAAGAATCTTCTTTGTATTTCAGCTCTAGAAAAGAAAGGCTTTAGAGCTGCCTTTGTAGATGGTGAAGTTTCTATGTTTCCAAAAGGAAAAACTATAGATTATGCATTTGTAATAGGTATTGAAGAAGGAGGTCTCTACAAACTAAAATTCCATACAGACTCAACTTTCACAGCTTGCACTATCAGTCCATGTGAACTATGGCATAGAAGACTTGATCATGTAAACTACAAATCATTACCAATTGTGAGCAAGGTAGTAATAGGTCTTCCAGAAATATAGATCAACAATGAAGGGGTATGCAAAGGATGAGATCAAGGGAAAAACACCAAGAATCCATTTCCAAGAAGTAATAGTAAAGAAAAGGGGATTCTAGAGCTTGTCCACTCATATGTGTGCGGACCAATGTCAACTACTTCCTTAAGAGGGTGTGTCTATTATGTTTCTTTTATTGATGACTACTCACGTAATACTTGGATATATTTCTTGAAAAGGAAAGATGACTTATTTGAAAAGTTCAAAGAGTTCAAATCTCTTGTGGAGAATCTCTCTAAAAATAATATTAAGATATTAAGATCAAATAACATAGGATAATTCACTTCAAATGAATTCAAGGACTTCTGCAAAGAAGTAGGGATTAAGAGAGAGCTTAATACACCTTATAATCCTCAACAAAATGGAGTAGTGGAAATGAAGAATAGATCTATCATGGAAGGATTCAAAGCTATGATTCATGATCAATATGTACCCATGTATTTATGGGTTGAAGTAGCAAAGACTGCAGTCTATGTTTAGAACAAATTATCCCACAATGCACTTGGAAATAAAACTCCAGAAAAAATGTTTACTAATGAGAAGCCTGAAGTCAATCACCTGAATATATTAGGTTTCCCTATTTACCTACATGTTCCCAAAGAGAAAATATCAAAGTTGGACCCCTCATGAAAGAAGGGAATAATTGTTGGATATAGTAATCAGTTGAAAGCATACATTCTGGGTTTTCATAAAATTGAGATCAGCTGAGATCTCACATTTGATGAATATGCGGCCTTTAATAAATCTAGAAAGACCCATGTGGATGAAGAATAACAAGAAACTCCCAGAGTAGTATAGATCAGTAAACCATCAGTTAGAGATAAAGAAGATCTTATACCATAAGTTCGAGACATGGTAGAACCACAAGAACCTATAGAGACACCTCATGAAACAATCTCAATAAGGAAAATACCATCTTGGGCTCGTGATATAATTCAAGAATCATAAAGATATGGTGCACCAGAAGGAAGCAAGAGACTAAGACTCCACTCCAACTACATAGCATTAATGTGTAACCTTATTTACGAAGAACCTACATGTTTTGAAGAAGCCTCAAAGAAGAAGGAATGGATGGATGCTGTGATTGAAGAATATCAATCTATCTTAAAGAATTATGTTTGGGAAGTGGTTCCAAGACCAAAGGATAAATCAGTGGTGTCTTCCAAATGGATTTTTAAGACAAAGCATTCAGTTGATTGTTAACACCAAAAAATGTTCACCTAGCTCTCCATGGTCTAAACCATAGTCATACATCATATTCCCACCATTATTTCCTCCATTTTGACCTTCAAACCTAAAAATCCACCAAATATGGTCCAAAACATTATTATTCCTTCCCCATAAATGAAGTGAAGTTGAGCATTTATTGTGATTTATCCCCACTCTCTCCAAAAAGGACCAAAAAACCCTAAAAATGAGAATGGGTCAAAAACCATAGATAAATACCATGGGTAAAGAAACCTTGGATCATCCTATAAATACATTGTGAAGGTCTCCCCAAAAACACTTTTAGTCACACTTTTCTCTTTTTTCTTTTCGCCTTTCTCCATTATCATCACACTTTACCATCTCATTCCCATGGTGTATGTTGAGGTCGCTCCATACCCATTTGGATCTGTTCGCCCTATTTGACAAACACTAGTGGAGTAGACTAGAGACCCAAATGGTGGAGCTGCGGGACCACTTCCTCGGATGACTACAGTGGCCCAACTTCAAAACAAAGGTATTTTATGTTCTTGTTTTGCATTAGTTAGTAAAATATATCTGAAAATAAAAAATATTGTTATTATTTCCATCATTTATTGTTTTAGACAAATTTGATCAATCATTTGCACCATGAACTCAACCCAGTGATCTAGACGATATAGGGTAGGTGCTTTTGCACGTAGTAGGGGAGAAATCTCCACTACAGTTTTGGCGACTCCACTGGAGAATCCATGTGGTATGGCCCTTATGTCATCCATTAATGTCTTAGAAAGGGGGCATATCTCCTTATTGATTCGGGCATCCACCTCTTGAAGAATCCCCACAATGGTCTCTACCTCAAGAGGTTCTATGCATGAGGTCACTCACCATGAGTACCTTTGTGTCATAGTTTTTCTTTCTTGTTTTACATCATTTTTACCACAAGTCTCACAATGTGTTTCCTTGGTTTCTCTAGATGGATCCCACTCACCTTACTATGTTGGTTTCACTGACGGTACAAGCAGATGGTCTCCTAATATCGCCTCGGCTACGTGGGTCATTTATTCCCCGCCACATGAGTTGATCCATATCAACAAAATGTGTGTTAGTGTTGCTACCAACAACCAAGCTAAGTATGATGGTGTCCTTGGTCTCTTGACCGTCTCCATTCATTTGGGTATTTGTCACCTTGATGTCTTCTTAGAATCCTAGTTGCTTGTCTCCCACTTGAATAATTGCTACCGGGCACGCAATCCTTTCCTCTTTAGAAAGTTCCTGTGAAGTAGACACTTGGTTAGACATTTCAAATCCATTTCATTCATGCATGTTCCAATAACTCTCAATAGTGTAGTAGACCAAATGTATAATGATGTTCTAGAGTGGCACATCAATCATCGCATATAGGAAATACACCACATCATGCATAATCATATAGTCATGCATACATATGTCATATACATCATATAGGCATCGTCATATAAAGAGACTCATAAAAAACCCATAAAATATAAAAAGGTGCATCCACATGCATATATATCATAAATATCATGTTCAGTACAAAATGAGAAGCTCCACAGGCTTTCTTGTTTGATCATACATATCATACAAAAATCCCCATGCTCAAACTTATTAGGGGCAACGTCACAAGATGTTAGTCCAAGTCATCCTCCTTTGACTCAGTGTCCTCGTCTGAGTCTTCCTCCTCATTGGATCTCTCCTCCATTAGCACGTCACCCTGTGTTGTCGCTCTGAAAAACTCAGCAGCATCCATGATCCTCCTCATGAGAGAGATCCACTCTGGAGGAGCCCTATAGCATGCAGTGATCGTATTGTTGTCAAGGTATTGCCACCCATCGTCAGTGGCCCCCTCTAGAAACCTCTTCATTTCCATCCGCAGTGATTCCAACGTTGTACTCTGCCACCATCTCTGCTCATGAGTGGGTGGATCTAAACCCTCCACCCTACCCTTGCATCACTGGTACCCCGCTGGAGGGTGTGATCCCACGTCTACACATGCACACAACATGTCATCAGTATCTATCACACACTTGATCTAGCTACCACTATGCTAGTAAACTATATATGAGTGCAACCACAAAAGCATCATGTATTAAAAATTTCAGGTCCCCGGACCTTCCCTAGAGGTCAAGGCATCTCCAGGTCTCCCCGGTAATCCATTTGTGCATATGGATAGTCCTCTATGAGGAATAGAAGCTGTCACCACTGTGCAAAAATATCTCGAGTAACGAAGTGACCCACCAAGCTGTCTCCCTCTCTGATCATCATCTCACGCCATCTCCTAAGGTCCCCCCTCACGCATCGCAAAATGCAGTCGTAGTGTAGGTAGTTGCTCAAAGAAAAATGAGCACAAGAAGGAGGGGAAACATAAGTCCCCACCCACCAAGCTAGCCCGGTTCAGCGCATGTTGAACCTCCATCAAGTACATATGGGCCCACCCACAGTAGGTGCCCCTCAGCACTCTCTCAATCATCAGTAGTTGACTGCATGAGATCGTGTGCGGCCCCGTTGATCCCATTATACATAGCACCATAGTTGCCACTGCTTGAGTCTCCAGACTCTCAATGTCACACACCAATATGTATGTCTTGTGTACATGCGTTGAGGCATAGCAATGCCTGGCGTATAGGTCATCCATCAACACCCCCCTCGGGAGCTTCAGCAAGGTGTCACAGATCACTCCCAGTAGTGGGAGGCCAATCAAAAAATACACATCTCAAAGGGTGATCTCCAAATGCTCACCTTGGATGATGAAACACTTGGAGTCTCGATCCCAATAATTCGCCAGCTTTTCCAGCAATAGTTTTGATGAACGCATCAAGGGGATCTAAAAGAACTTTAGTATCCCACACCAGGTGAGCATGTCATGTACCACTCTATCATCCTCCACATATTCTCTGAGATCATCGATGTCTCGTTCTCGCCACCCAACTCGAGGAATACTACACATGCACACGGTCCCTATCATACCCAGTTATACAACAATTCTCATTATGGGCTACGTCTTGCCTTTATAGGATTTTTGTGCGAACCAAGTTGCACAAAAATGCTTGACAGGCGTGCTTAGGTCGCTCTTATCTCCTGAACAGGTGCGACCTAGTTTGCGCCTATCTCCTTGATAGGTAAGACCGGGCCATGCCTGTCTTCCATATAAGTGTGACCTAGGTCATGCCTTTTCCCTTGAAAAGTGCGACCCAACTCGGAGAACCCTTCGGGCTCGGCCATGGCCCCTAGAGTGAGGAAAACCAAAAAGTACACCACTAAAATTGATGGGCTCGGTGAGAGCTCTTACCTGTAAGTCACAGATCAAAAAACCGCCAATCCAATCAGAAGAAATAAACAGTTATGTTTTGGGGACCTCCACTCCAACTCAGAACTACACCATGAAAATGACACGTGTTATGTGATCCCCCCTAGTTATAGGCCTCCATTTGGTCCAGCTTTTCTTCCATGCACCACAGAGTCATCCAGCGTCCATTTTTCATGTCATTTGCACCATCGGATTCAGTTTTCCATCCTCTATATGTTGATGAGACCCACATCTCATGCTCTCCCTATATTTTTTGGGCCATTTATCAAAGTCACCTTGATTTCTGTGCCACCACGTGAATCACACCTTGTACATACTAGCATGTTCACAAGCCATTCGCTCCATCCATACTACAAACTTGGCCTTATTTTACTGCCATCCATCATCCCACAAGGAGGTCCCACTAGCGTTCCACTTTTATTCATATTAACCATGTCCACAACATCACCTCTTTTGGTACATCGAACACTTCCACCTTGCTTGAATGACCATTACAGAGTTTATGTTAAGTTATTTTGTGACTCCTAAAAGAATGAAAAGATTATTGAGCATGCTTGCTTCCTTTCACGCTCGTTAAAGTATTTGAAAGGGCGTTTATGTGTCCTCGTTTATCTCATTTTTCAGACTATGTATACTATAAAAAGGAAAGGGCCACCCTGGCACCTTCCAGCTAGGAACGTTTCCCTTTGTATAATTTTATGCATTGTCGAACTTTGGGACCGTAACTCACAAAAAATCTCATTTATGGGTTGTATTTAAGCTCTTTTCCAGCCCTCTCATAAAGAAAATACCATCGAGCAATATTTGTTTTGTTCATGCTTGTAAAAGTATTTGAATGAAAGTCCAATCAGTATAGGTTTAAGCTTTTTCGGCCTGATTGGACTACCAACGAAAAATAAGTATCTCTGTCCCTTTCGGCTGGGAGAGCTCTCCTTTGTACACTTTTATCCTTTTTTGGGCTTCGTAGACTACTGTACAAAAAAGAGAACCACTGGAGTATTCTTCATGTTTTCAGACTCTCTAAACATGAAAACACCATCGAGCATTTACCATCTCGAGCTCGACAAAAATCCATGAGATAGTATCATAACGAGCATACTTCTATACCTTATTCATGCTCCTTAAACTATGATGAAGGCCCAAACCTATGTCTCTAGGAGCCCACACATATTAAATATGATCTCACATTATGGCATCTCCCCCCCATTAGGTTTCCTTTGTTCACAGTACTTTGTGATGAGTCTCCCTTGGATCCCCTAGATATCACTATCCAGTTACTCCCCCAAGTATTTCCCATTGTAATTCTATCCCTGGTTTCACAGCTATGATCCCTTCCCCATGAAATAGTTCAATTTGCTGCTAGGTCATCCCTGTTGTCATACTCTAAACAAAGGAATTTTGAGTCCCCCGTATTCCCCTACCCCTATTCCCCAGTCAGTGTCTCAATCCCCTGACTGTTCCACATCTCTGGTTATCCCCCTCGTGCTTATATCAAGGAAACATCATTGCATTTTTAGTTGCAGGTCTCCCTCTATTGATGTCAACACATCTATTCCAGAGGATAGACCCAAAGGTCCCTATATCCTGGTTTCTTCCACCTCATTGATGAGTTCCTTGGACCACTTGAAGGGAGTCCTCGGTTCCTTTTGGGTTGGTTGTGTTACCACCTAAGTTGTACTTAGTGGTTTTTATCAAGTGAGCCCGATGAACCGAACAGGGTTAACTTGTTCAGACTTCAAAAGACCTATGGAAGTACTTATGGGAAGTGCTTGTTGTATCATATCACATGTTCATACCCCATGGGGGAATTGTAATAAATGTTCTAGCATGATAGTGTCTGTAAAAGACTCGGTATCTTAGACTTCATTTGTCAATCCGATCAACCCAGGGTGTTTTTTCCCTTGGTTATTATTGGTTGTTGAACAAACGACTGATAATTCCTGAGTTTTTCACTCCATACCTCCAAAGTTGGGGTGGTCGGCTTGGCA
>LPNX010692326.1:287744-345386 GCA_001517045.1 Pseudotsuga menziesii
TTTCCAATCTGATCAGCCCAGGGTGTTTTTTCCCTTGGTTATTATTGGTTGTTGAACAAACGACTGATAATTCCTGAGTTTTTCACTCCATACCTCCAAAGTTGGGGTGGTCGGCTTGGCATTTGGGCCTATTGAGGTTATTAGAGTCTATGTGTCAATGTATAAGCATGCTAGACATCATTTTTGAGTCATATGAACATGTCTAAGCCCCCCTAGGTGTTTTTCAATTTTTCAATTTTTTAGTTTTTTCAGTGTTTTTTATTAAATTTTAATTTTTCCAAAACTTAGGCTATTTTTAATAGTTTAATTGGAAAAATTGAGTCTGTAATAAAAGTGGGCCAAATAAACAGTTTCAGTCATGTAGGTGCTCATTTTCAAGCTAAGAGCACCATGTAAACCCATGGACCCACTCTTTCCTAAGTTTTGTGTGATCTTCCATCACTCAGGTCAGAAAGCCCCAAAAATGAATTATTGATTATTTTAATTAATAAATTGATGAATAATGGAGCAAATCCAAAATCAATAACTCAATGGATTCTCAACCGATTTGACTGAAATCAATCAGATCTGGAGCAGATTGACTGGATCTGACAAATCCTTGACTAAAGGAGGGGATCAAACCAGATCCAGAGCTGATCTATAGTGGTCTTCATGGGGAATTGCGCCCTCCCTCTCTCCTCAACACGTTTTGGCTCTCCTGGATGCTCTGTGGGCCGATGTGTCAATGTATGGGTTGATGTGTCAGCCAGATCAGGCCCCCGGTTGACAAGTAGGCTCAGTTCAGCCTCAATTCTGCATTGATGAACTATCCATCAGATGATTTCACTTGATTCCATGAGGAATTGCGCCCCCCTGGGCTAGATGGCCTGCAAATTGTATATATCCAGGCACAGCCTTCTCTTCCAAGCTAGTTAGAACTAGGATTGAGGTGTTGTTGCTCTTGTACTATATTGTTTTTTCATTCTGGAATAAAGAATCTTTGGAGGCAAGATCTATGGTGTAATGCTCTTCATGTGTGGATGTTGATTGTCAAATGCTTATGAGGTATAATCTGCTTTTATTTATCATTGCTTTGTTGGTTAATTGTTGGCCTTGAAGGAGAGAGCTCCCTCCTGTTAGGGTAAGAGTTTATTCTAGTTTGATTTATGCTCTTACTGCTGCTTGTTCTAGATCTATTGGATTTGTATGTATTTTAAGTTTAATTGCATGCTTTCCAATCATCTCTTTCGGCAGCACCTATGTTTTAACCATCTGTTTGTGCAAGGATTTTTAAGTTGCAGGTGATCTCGCTGGTAGAAGAGGTTGAGCTGGTTTGAATATTCCTCATATTCAGTATCTTATGAATGAAATAGTCCCTCGGTGTTCCACCAAAGCAGAATCCAAAGCCCAACATTCCCAGGCTTCAAACACTCTTTCTCTCTCTTCCTCCTTTAAAAACTATTAAACTTTCCTCAAACTAGTGACTTTAAAGGCTTCTTATTAATCTGATCTATCTCATCAGGAAAAACACACATAGATCTGATCAGTAAGATCCCTCCTTTATTCTAGATCTTAGTTCTATTTTTCTCATAAAGTTCAAATTCAAGAGATCTAGCTAAAAGTACCTTAGTTTCGCAAGTAATTTAGTGAAAATTCATAGCTTGTTGTTAAGGTAGTTTCTTTTTCTGTTCGATCATTTCAATATTATGCAATATCAGTTATTTTAATTGGCTGCACAAACAGCAAGCCAAGATCCCAAGGAAAGCTTGCTTTCCTTGGTTCCCTGTTCGCCGTTTTAGCTAGTTTAATTTCATTATTTTTTGAGATAAAGTAGGATGACCCAAAGGTATTCTTAAAGTGATTTTGGGCATTTGTTATTCTAACTCGCTCACTGTCATTTAGAAGGTCTAAAATAGAAGAAAGGAAGCTTCTGTCCAAAGTGGCTTTTGGAGCGCTCAAATCCCCCCAGGGGTCTCTCTTTTGTCACATAATTTGTAATTTTTTTGTATAAACTGTAATATCTTGGTTTCAGCCTGTATAAGGACCAAGAAATATCTATTTTATCAGTGCTTTGATATTGTAACCTCTGTAATAAAATCATCCTTTGAATAGGCTCTTTCGAGCCCTTTCCCCATCCCCCTTGGGGGGATTCGCGTCGGTGCCATTTTCGTCGTTCTCTGCTTATTTCCTTTTACTAGTATTGATCTGATTTGTAGAGTAGTATATTTTATCTTGTTTTTAATTCCATATTCCATATCTTACTTTCAAAAGTAATCATAATACTTACCCCACGATTTCCCGAGTGACCCGAAAGGGGAAAGAGATTCGTGGTAGGATTAATCAGAAAACCAGATTTGTATAGTTGTTTTATTTTTCTATCATTTGTTTATTAGCATCTTTAAAATTACCCCCTCCTCGATTCCCCGATTGAGATCCACTTGGATCGAAAGAGGTTCTTGGAGGCTTTTCTTTTAAACAAGAACACATCTCTTAAAAACTTATTAAAATTTACAAGACTCCAGTGTGTATGCTCTGCACTTGGCTACGGTTCGTCCAATCAGTAAAGTTGTATCAAAAGCACTTGGGTGACTAGCATAATTAGGACTCACCCTCCCCAATTAACAAACCATCAGGTGAAAATCCAACACCTCAATCAAACCTTTACAGTGGCAAAATACCCAAAGGAAGCGAGAACCTACTGAAAAGTGACCTCAGGGCACCGATCTCTGTCACACCCTAACGGGTGCGTTACGAACATAGCCCCAGAGACTCCATTTCATCCCACATATTCCTTGCGGGTAGCCGTATAGGTTTTGTTTTGGACATACTCCAAGTACTCTCGGGTATATCTAGAGTCCCCCTTTTAGCCTAATTTAATCAATCCATACTTCAATTTTAACTTAAAACATACCAAGATGCAATCGCAAAACATTCACTCCAAGCACATGCAAGCACATTGATCTCTTTGATTTGACTCCATTATTAAGGCACTAGTCATTTTTGCTTCATATATATATTGTTTATCAGCTTTGTGCTTTCGTGTGTTATTTTTGTATCTTGTCATCTGCAATTGTTTATAGTTAAAATATTCGAACTCCTAAGTAACTGATTCAATTTAACATCACCACACTAAGTAATCATCCTTAGTAACTTAATAGGGTCTACCCCCCTTGGCTCCGTTAGGAGTTGAGCCTAAACGGAGGAGTCAAGAACAAGGTGACAACCTTGACTCGAGACTTGCCCCCAAGGACACACCGAGTGGCTTGAAGATTTCTGCCACGTGATCTAGGTGTGTGAAAAGGAGGCAACAGGTTGTATCTCACGTGCTCGATTTCAACTCCATCATTGCATCGTTGAGATTCGTACAGGGTATTGGTTTCTTCATTATTTGGTCGAAGACCCCGGTTGTCACCTGACTCTAGCACATTGGTGAGTCTATTATGGGACCCATACAGTTTCATGTCGCTTGTGATTTTCGGGCTGCGTTGGCGATAGTGTTCGAAAGTGCCCTAGTGCCATGCTTCTGTGTATCTCTAGTACTTGATGTCGCTTATTGTACCATAGAGATTCTGACTCTCAATCATTGAGTCCATTTAGTTATGTACACTCCCAATTCAACAGAGCATCAGTTGTTGTGATATTGCATTACCTGAGAATTCAATTGTTCCTATGTACCAGTTCTTCATATCAGTATTTGTATTTAGCCTCCCATTGAGGCCACCATTATGTATCACCAGTTGTATATGTATTGATTAGATCCCATTATTTGAGTCTTGATACCCATTTTTATTTTGAGACGTTGTTATGAACATGGGTATGCCCGCGTCATCCATATACATGTCTGAGATTATATGCACCTCATCCATTTTTTAGAAGTAATACAAACCAAAATCCAGTGCAGTTTGAATGAGGAGACTCCACTCCTCTGCAGTCCTCTCTAGTCTCTCCATCATTGTCACCATTTTCTCTTGATCCTATGACGTGTATCAGCCATATGATGAGCTCCTGCCCTCACACATCAGGGGCAATCTGTTAACCCCAAAAAATGTTCACCTATCTCTCCATGGTCTAAACCATATTCATACATCATATTCCCACCATTATTTCCTCCATTTTGACCTTCACAACTAAAAATCCACCAAATATGGTCCAAAACATTATTATTCCTTCCCCATAAATGAAGGGAAGTTGAGAATGGGTCAAAAACCATAGATAAATACCATGCACAATAAAATACCATGGGTCAATAAACCTTGGATCATCCTATAAATACATTGTGAAGGTTTCCCCAAAAACACTTTTTGTCAACTTTCAATCACACTTTTCACTTTTTTCCATTCACCTTTCACCATTATCATCACACCTTTGACATATCATTCACACGGTGTATGTTGAGCTCACTCCATACCCATTTGGATCCATTCCCCCTATTTGACAACCACTAGTGGAGTAGACTAGAAACCCAAACCGTGGAGCTGTAGGGCCACTTCCTTAGATGGCTACAGTGGCTCAACTTCAAAAAAAAGGTATTTTTTGTTCTTGTTTTGCATTAGTTAGAAGAATATATTTGAAAAATAAAAAAATGTATTGGTATTATTGCCATCATTTATTGTTGTTAGTCAAAGTTGAATAGTCGTTTGCACCATGAACTCTACCCTATGATCTGGACGATCTAGGGTAGGTGCTTTTGCACGTAGTAGGGGAGAAATCCCCACTACACTGATGGTAGTATTGAAAAGTTCAAAGAAATATTTTTCACATGAGGATTCTCTTAAAAAGAAGGAATAGATTATGAAGAAACTTTTGCACCAGTAGCTAGATATACCTCAATCAAAACCATTCTTGCTTTGGCCTCAAGGATGAGATGGAAATTACATCAAATGGATGTAAAGGCAACCTTTCTAAATGGTGTCACAGAAGAGGAAGTGTATATTGAACAACCTCCATGTTTTGAGACACATGACTAGAAAACACATGTGTGCGGACTAAATAGAGCATTATATGGATTAATGCAAGCACCCAGAGCATGGTACGGAAGAATTAATGACTTCCTGATGAGACTAGGCTTTACCAAAAGTAAAGCAGATTCCAACCTTTACTATAAGGTTGAAGATGACGGAATCATGATATTACTATTGTATGTAGATGATTTTTTTTTACACGAAATGAGAAGCTCATCAATGAATGTAAGAAGAATCTTGCAACATAATTTGAAATGAAATATCTTGGCATGATGCATTACTTCCTAGGTCTTGAAGTATGGCATTTCCCAGATGAAATCTTCCTAAACCAAGGAAAATATGCAATTAAGATCCTAAAGAGATTTGGGATGTTGGATTGTAAGGTAATGAACACTTTGATGGCGACAAACCTGAAGCTACTAAATGATAACTCTTCAGAATGAATAGATGTCACACTATATAGAAAAATTATCATCTCACTATTGTATTTGACAAATACAAGACCATATATATGTTTTGTCGTGAACACATTAAATCAATGTATGGTAGAACCCAGGCATGTTCACCTAGTTATAGAAAAACATGTGATGAGGTACCTAAAGGGTACATTAGATTGTGGTCTCACATATGCAGCTGATAATGAGTTTAGATTATGTGGCTACACTGATTCAAATTGGGCAGGAAGTGCTGAAGACATAATTAACACTTAATGATGGTGTTTTAGTTTGGGATCAAGTGTGATCTCATTTCTTAGTAGAAATCATACCATTGTTGCGCTCAATACAACAGAGGTTGAATAAATTGTAGCATGTTCAACCTATAGTGAAACAGTATGGATTCACAAATTATTGAAAGTGTTGGGCTTGGGGTAGACCCAGGTTCTTATACTTTTATCTTCGCACCAACAAAGAGACCCACAGTGTTGGCCCTTTCGGCAACAACCTACGAACATGTTGCAGTCTCACCCGAAACAGCTATGCGGTGCTGTAGAATCATGTTTCTGCAGGCAAAAGAGGGATATTACTATACCTTTAGCCTTAACAAAGAATAATCATACAATACAGAGCTTCGATATTCACTTAAGTAGCTTTGCAATTCAGATAAAAAGACAGTTACTTGCTTAACCCTTAACTGGGAATTCACAGCGAAGTTAATACTTAACAGTTTATCTTACTTTATTATTCATCTACTTATCAAATGCATAAAACTTAATAGGAACAAAATAACAAGAACCACCACAACACAAGATATACGTGGTTCACCCCCAGTGTAGGGGCTACATCCACAGAACTGCGCTTATATTCAACAATTTACAAACACACAGTTCTGATCTACACACTCAGTTGTAGATCTTCTCAACAACCCAAAACTGCGCACTCAACTGTAGAGGTCGTCCACACACTCAGCTGGGACTTAGCCTTAACCCTAAAATTAGACCTTAGCTTCTTCGCATCAAATTATGATCATACACAAAAACCTTCGAAAAAATCCGTTTTCTCCTTTACATAAGTGCCTATTTATACAAGTGCACTATTACAATACCATGGGTTTAAACCATGGGCTTAAAAACCATGGGCTTAAAACCTGGGTTATTTACAAAAAGAGGGGCTCCGACCCAACCCCAAAACCCCTAAGACTATTTTGGACCGCAACTCCGCTTACAAGCTTCGCACCAAAACCGTGGAGTTGCCAAAATTAAGGACCTTTAAGGTCCGAGTCCCAACAGGCCCCTAAGACTCACTAGTGTCCCGTCCCGGGACACTCTGCTACTTTTCTAGTGGAAGAATCTTGTTGGCGAAGATAGTAAATTGCTTTTTGAGGCTACGCATGATATCTTTGGCTGCTTTCTCCTTCTCTACTATCTCTTGCAATGTTGCTGCAGATGCTTCGTTGGCCTTTTCCTATGCAAACGCGTCATACTCCTTCAAAACTTTGAGTTGGTTGTCCGCAGCAGTGCTCAACTCCAAGGCCTCGTTAATAAGGGGCTGCAAAGAGTTCACCAACAGTGTTTCTTTCCTTCTGCAGGACTCAATTTCTTGTTGGAGCTCATTGCTATGCTTCACCTTAAGCATCTTTTGCATAGGAGGCAATGTCTTAATTCTGCCTTTACTGCGTCTAGCTCTGTCTGTCGCTGCTTGATGGTTTCTTGCAGCTTTTCTACTTTTGGGTTGTCCTGTAAGTTTTCCCAGGCCTTGACACTTTCGTCTAGCAGCTTTGATGCACTACTCACAAGATCTGAGATCTTCATTGCTAAGGCTTGAATATCTCTACAACGTTGTTCCCTGACCTCTGGTGGACTCTCAGGAATGATGCGAAGTTGAAGCTCCGTAATCTGAGCCTCATGTTCTGATTTCAGCTTCTCTATCTCGCTTTGAGACTGTTGCGCATAGTCTTTCAGCTTGATGATTCTTTGCTCTGGTTCTTCTTCAGCCTGCATGTTGAAGTCAAGGAGACTTCAACATGCCTCATCCAATACTCGTGCCAGTGTAGCCCACTTGTTTTCGGCTTCCCTCTTCTTCTGTTCCACTTCTTCCAACTGCACTGCTAGGCTCTCACTCTGCTTCGTGGTATTCTCTAACTGCATGTGTGAGTAGCTGTCGCATTCTCGGATCTCGTTCATGATTGCCAACTGACAAAGATGCAGCTCCAGCATAGACAACTTGGCGTAGTCTATCTCAACTGTCATACTCATCTGCGATTGAGATGCTGCGTCAGCTATTATGAGGGATGCACTTGTTACTTACCCTCTATTGTTTATGGTAGGCCATTTCCTCGTATCTGGCTGCGTGCCTACTGGGGAATTGCTTGCTGCGGCGCCAGTTGCTGTTCTTTTCGCTAACTCCTTCAGTTCTATAATCAGTTGTGCTATGCCAGCGAGCGCGTCAAGATGTGTAGCTGCAAATTCTGCCCACTTGCTGGATAATACTTCTGTGGAATTTTCCAGAGCCTGATCAAGCTCTTCAATCGTCAAAGCGGGCTCTTCGACAATCATCTTTCCCTTCGATGCCTTAGCTTTCTTTCTGGGCGAAGACTTTGTAACTTCCTCCACTTCTAGAGACTTGCACTTATCTGGGCGATTAGGGTCGAAAATTGTCTTTACTGATTCTTCTTCTTCTTCATCAGCTCCGTCATCACCACCATGGTCATCTCTGCTTTGCTGTGACTCATCTTGTTCTTCGCTTTCTTCTGGTGGGTCACTCTGCGGCAGCTGACTAGGACCTGTGCCCACATCTGTCACTGGGGGGACTGGTATGTTGGGCCTTGTTCCTGCGTCCTTCATCCATTCATCCGACCACTGCTGAACTACTGCGAGGATGTCTTCCTGGGTCACCACGTATGGCAACTTCCAGCATGCATGTTTATCATCTACGTGGGCCTGGATGAAGACATTATGCATGTCAGCCTTGAAGTTGGCCACTCTAGCATACTAAGAGAATAGCTCATTACTGAGCCGTGGTGTTTTCAGGATCTCATATGAAATATTCATTACATAAAATGTGAACACGTAGTTCGTCATCTGCTGCAAGGCCTTATCCTGCAAGACCCAAAGAGATGCATACCTTGCTGCTCCAGGCATCTTCGGAGGCACATCAACAAACTGTGCCTTGGTAGGCTCTCTCCATCCTACCAGTGCAATAAGCACTAAGAACCATGAGTAATGAAAGGGTCTACCTTTATCCTGCGCATCGTGGACATCTTCGAGGAATTCCCTAGCAATGTACTCTGCCCATTTGTAACTGTAGCCTTCAGCACAGTTTGCAGCAATACTGACAATCAGGGCAGGTACTTCATTTGGTCTGCACTTCCACATTAATTTGCATGCTAGGAGCTCTGCAGAAAAGTGAATGCTTTGGTGCCAAATTGTCGAGGTTTGATACCCTCGTTTTCCTTTCATCAGGCCGAAGCGGTCCTTCATGTGCTGCACCAGCTTCGTATCCTCGTGTTTTCCAACAAACTCAATCCCAGGATCAAGCCTTTCCTTCGGTAAGCCTGTAATCCTATGAATCAATTCTCCATCAATAGCTATTTTCTGGCTTCCTATCCATAGGTGCCCATCATGCACCAATGCCAATAGCTGCTTGACCACCACGGTAACATGCGTGCTGCGACCGAAGTGGGGGACATTTAGCATCTTCAACAAGCCAGCAGCCCACTGTTTCACTTCTAGTAGCGTCATACCGGCCTCCGGATAATGGACAAAGTGCAAGTATTTCCCAGGTGCAAACTACGGAAATTTCCCACAATCATTTGTATCGTGGTCTGCATACTTGAGCCGGTCTATTTTTCCTATCATCGTTCCAACCAACTGTACACCCTGTGGCAGCGAAGGGGTGCGTAACGTGAACTTGGCTATTTGCCGAGGTGGCTAAAATCCTGGTCGAACAGGCGGAAGATATGGTGGACGCTACGGTGCAACGTTCTCATCCTCACCAAATTCTTCGAATTCTCTAGGAGGATTCATCACGGGATCCTTCGATGTCTTTCCTGATGGCTTGTTCCTTTCTTCGTTCCGCTTAGAACGAACTTCTGCCTTAAATTTCTTTCTGGTTGATCATGTCTGCATTGGCTGATTCGGCACTGGGGGAGTTTCTTTGTGAGGTGCAGATGCAGGTGGATTGCTCATAAGGTTCTACAGACCCCTCTGTCTGAATTCTCTCAATAATTCCTGGACTTCGCGATCAGCTGACATGGACTCAACTCAAGAAAATGCGTAATGCAAAATTCCCAGGCTTGGGTGTCTTCTTATAGAATCCAACGACCAATTCTGCCATAGTTGTGCATTAAAGACACCAAATCTGACAGAGCAGTTGTAGATCTTGTCGAAACGACACTAGATTTCCCAAAATCTCATCATTACAGGAAGTTAATGCAGTTAATGCACCGGCGCCGCCAAATCTGATTTTTTTCCAAGGGTCGCATTTTAAGCTTCGACACACCTTTCTTCTTCGGCACAACCACTAACTTCAGCTTTGAAACAATATTGACCTTCGACCCATCCTGACACAAGCTTCAACAGAACTTCGAACTTCGACCCACGACAGAATTTTCTTCCCCAACCTTTGACACTTCGTAAATTTTTCAACAATCTGTTGAAGCTCTCTGAGAACAGCTTTATTATAGTCTAGTACCCAATTTCAATTGTTCTTGGTGCTTAGACTCTTCTTCTTGCTATTACTTCTGATCAGGGGGTACAGGCTTGTCCCTGTACTTCTTTAATCTACTTCCATTCACCATGGAGGGCAAAATTTCTCCATTCAATTTAGCTAACTGAATTGCACCACCATCGGTAACTTTCTGAACTATGTATGGTCCTTTCCAATGTGTCTTTAACTTACCTAGGAACTTCATGAATTTACTGTCATACAAGAGCACAAGATCACCATTCTGGAAATAATTCCTCTTAATATGTCAATCATGCCATGTTTTTTCTCTAGCTTTCTGTACTTGTTGCTTGAAACCTACAATGAATCTGTCTTCTTCTAGTTCCAGTATCCTTGCCAGCCTTTCATTCAACATAGCTGGATCATCCATCTCTGTGAAGGCAGATATTCTGAGGCTAGGAACAATGTACTCCATGGGCATAACTGCTTCCTGTCCATATACCAGCCTAAAAGGTGTATGGCCTGTCAACTTCTTGCATGTGGTTCTATAATCCCATAATACTGCTGGAATTCTAAGATCCCAATCATTTCTGTTAACATTGCAAACCTTCATCAGAGCATGCTCAAGGATCTTATTAAAGGCTTTGATAGTTCCATTTTCTTGAGGATGGTAGGCAGTACTCTTCTGATGATATACTTGAAATTCTTCGGTCAATGCTTCAATAGTCTTATTCAGAAAATGTGATCCTTGATCACTCATAAGAATTCTAGGACATCCAAACCTCAATAAGATATTATCGAATATGAACTTCGCAGCTGTAGCAGTGCTACAGTCCTTGACTGGTTGAGCTTCGGCCCAATGAGTAAGGTAATCAGTTGCTGTAATAATGTATCTTGCTCTAGATTTCTTTGTAGGGGGATTGATTGGTCCAACAAAATCAATATCCCACTTGTCAAATGCTTGTAAAGTTACCTATGGAACCAGAGTCATCTCATCCCTCCTGGATGGTTTGCCTGTCCTCTGACAGATATCGCAGCTATGGTAATACTCTCTTGCATCCTTATGAATCGTAGGCCACCACAATCCAGCTGTCAGAATATTCTGTGTCATAGCTTTTCCTGCATAATGACCTCCTACTGCTCCAGAATGTGCCTCAGCCAAAATCAATGGCTTTTCATGCTCCAAGACACATATGCGCAGTATTTCATCTGGTCCCATCTTATATAGTTGTCCTGCTATCAAGGTAAAGTCAGCTGCTCTAACCACCAGTTGCTTCTTCTGCTGTGTTGTCATCTCAGAGGGTGTAAAACCTGTAGACAAGTACTGAACAATATCTTGAAAATAGTCATCAACCATCTGGATGGAAAACAACTGGGCATCAGGAAGACCTTCATCCAAACTAGTGGGTTCTTCTCCTGACTCGAGCCTCGACAAGTGGTCAGGCCCCAGGTTAAGTCTTCCTGGATTAACTATGATCTCAAAGTCATACTCCTGAAACAAAATCAGCCATCTACATATCCTTCCACCTAACATAGGCTTGTTAACCAAATACTTCAAAGCAAAATGGTCAGTGAACATCTTAAAATGAGATCCTAACAAATAATGTCGAAATTTTTGCAAAGCATAAACCATAGCTAGGCCTTCTCATTCTGTCGTAGTATAATTCTTTTCTGCTGTGGACAATTTTCTACTTGCAAAAGCAATAGGGTGATTAATATTACCTTCACCTGACTGAGCCAATACTACACCTAAAGTAATGGAGGATGCATCGACATGAACATGAAACTCCTTATTCCAGTCAGGGAATACTAAGATAGGTGCAGTTACCATTTTTTCTTTCAAAATGTCCAAGCTTTCCTGACATTCAGGTGTCCATTCAAACTTAATATCTTTCTTCAATTTCTTTTCCATAGGGGCTGTAATCTTAGCATATCGTTTAATGAATTTCCTGTAATATCCAGTATGACCAAGCGTAGTGCAAAGTTTCTTAACAGACTTTGAAGGTGGTAAGTTCACAATAATGGCTATCTTCGCAGGATCCACCATCAATCCTTGCTTGCATACAATGTGACCTAGCAGAATTCCAAAAGGTGCACAAAAGATACACTTCTTCAGGTTCAATGAAATCTGATGCTATCTACACTTGTCCAGCATAAGTCTTAAACTGGCTATATGATCTTTCAATAAACCAAAGATAGTCCAATCATCAAAGTAAACTTCCAAGAACTTATGAATAAATTCCTTAAATGCAGATATGACTACTCTGGAAAACATAGCAGGTGCATTCTTCAATCCAAAGGGCATAACAGTATACTGAAAAGATCCCATTTCTGTAGCGAAGGTTGTTTTATGTCGATCCTTTGGAGCAATTTTGATCTAATGGTAACCTGAAAATCCATCAGTGAAAGAATACACTTCTTGACCTTCGACATTGTATAAAACTTCATCTATAAAGGGAGTAGGGAAAGGATCATGTAAACAGGCATCATTCAGCTTCCTCATATCAACACAGATTCTTATTTCTCCCTTGGTCTTCTTTTCTTGTACCACCATAGGGCTGACCCATTCGGACTCTTCGACAGGCTCAATGATTCCTGCAGTGAGCATCTTATCTAGCTCCATCCTGACTTTTTCTTTATACTTAGGATTCAACCTATAAGGGCACTGCTTCACAGGCTTCGCATCAGCTTTCAAAGGGATTTTTATCACTCATATATCACCAAGGATACCTTTCATTTCTGAGAAATTCGTCAGAAATAAGTCCTGATACTCATGGAGGAGTTCAGTCACTTTGCTCACCATTTCTTCGTCCCAATAATCTCCAATGGTAGCATACTTAGGCATTTCTTCTGATCCAATGTTTACTTTCCTTGTTTTCAAGGGCTGAGTTACTTCAGGTGATTTGACTGCTGGTCCATGTACTTCGTAATGTCCTTCTGACTCAGGAATATTAATGTTGCAAGGGTCATCGTCTTCATCAATGGTGAGGTTATAGCATTCTACTGCATTAGCTTCTTGTTCCTTCCAATAAGGTTGGTACTCGGCTATTTTTTTATCATCAAACACCTTAGTATGGATCACCCTAATAGCTGCGTCCAAAGCAGGGAAAACCTCATTAATAGAAAATGTGAGCACAAAACTATCGATAAGGCTAACCCAACTTACATTACCATGGTGAAGCTCCACCTCCGCATGCCAATTCTTTGCTACAGGTTCCAGAGTGTGTACAAACCTATGTACCCATTCTTCACAAGGTACATGCTTCCATGCTTCATAACACTACTCCAAATGTTCCTAAGGGCTAGTCTTACCATTAAATCTACTTCGTACCTCCTGAGGTTGATCCATGAATCTCAGGTGAAGAAACGTTTGACAAGCTCTCCAACTATGAATATACTTTTTATGACCATTCCACCATCTGGCAGCTGCGGCTCTGAATACTGAGTCTAGAGTCTCCATTTTCTGTGAATCTGGTACTTGTTCTAAGAATTGTACAATAAAATCTTTTGGGTCTGTCAAGCCATCAAAAGTAGGTAAGATCTGTGTCTGTGAGCCAACCCATCTAATAGACTTGGTAATTCTTGCACATCGATGTCCATGTAGCTCATAAAGTCAATTCTGCCAATTCTCTAGGCCTTCGTCTGAATCAGTCATGCAAGAACTGTCACACTGCCAATCCATTATACCTTCAGTAGTAGGGTTAACATAGTCTTCTTCTTTAGCTGTGATGTTGTAAATATGATCCAAAACATCCTGATATTCATCTCTGACTGGCTCTGTATACATTTCTCCTTGAGAAGGGTCCAACGGTACTATGACTCTCAAGCCTTTTCCTTCAAAAGTCATCTGTCTATTCTTAAGGTTGATTACTACATAATTGTCTATTGCCCATTCAATTCCTAGCAATGCTGGATAGGGGTGACTATCATCGATTATTTCAATGACTTCAAAATCTGCTAAGGTACTGACTCCATCAATATCCACTGGTACACTAGGGAATCTTCCCAGGGGCACAATCTTCTGCTGATTGGCTAATCTCAACTGTATAGGGGACCATTCAAGCGTAGGTCTTCCCATTTGTTCCCATGTCTTCTTAGTTAGGACATTCACTTCTGATCCCAGGTCTAAAATGATATCAGTCATGTCACAATCTCCTATCTGAGCATGCAATCTCATTTCTCTTCCAGTCCTTTTAACTCTATTAACAGTTTTTCCTCTATCAGAGCTTCACTGAGGTTTGCAAGACTGAATAATTTTCTGTAACTCATTCAAAGCATTCTGATTTCTTAATAGCTTCATGCAACTCTGTAAAAATGATGTCATTGTACTTACTTGATCCGGCGAATCTTCTTGAAACTATAACTACTGGTGATGCTGTTGCGTAGTTGCTACTGATGTTCTCGGACCAGCAAAGTCTTTTTTAGCTTCCATAAATGTTCCTTTTTCTCTTCCAACATCGAAGGATGGGATTTTCTCTGGGGTCTTACGGACCCAAGCCTCGTCAGGTTGTTTCTCCTTATTCTGCACTTGCGTCATAGCTCCACTCCTTGTAACAACGTTAACGGCCGGGACAGGTCTTTTCTCTACAGCAATCATCTGAACATTCTGAGTAGGAGCGCCATTTCTTTCTTGTATCTTGGCTATCAACTGTGGGCATTGCTCAATCACATGATAGATTGCTCTGCAATATCGACACGTCGTAGTTGGGTTCTGACAGTCTCTAGCTACATGTCCTGCCTGATTACAGTTATAGCAAATAACTTGGCCTCAACCTCTTCCAGGCATACCACCACGACCACGACCTCTGAAATTACCTCGACCTGATGTACTACCATGGTAACCATATCCATCATTGCTTTGTGCATCGGGTTGTACCCTATAAGCATCATAGGTTCGCTCTCTCATGAGGTCAAAGCTGCGACATTTGTCTTCGTTGTGTCCAACTGACTTATAGAACTTGCAGTAGGGATTCTTAGGTACTTGAACATATCTCTGCAGCAGATAGCAATCTTTAGGGCGATGCTGGCCAGTTGTTCTACAGATCTCACAATATAGGACATTAGGGTTAAACAGGTTCGGTGCACCAGTATTCAAATAATTTCTTAATGCAGGACACTGTTCTTTGTCATGACATTTTGTCTTACATCATGTACACCAAACCTCTTCTCGAATAGATTTCCTTTTTTTCATGTCGCGAAGATCCAAATCCATTTCTGCTAACTGTGCTTGTATTTGGGCTATTCCAGAATTATCTCCAACAGGAGTTCTTTCAAGTTTCATAGCAATTTCCAACACCTCTTGATGATTAGCAACCTTCTGTTGCATCAGTGGAGTCCTGATATGAGGCAATAGTGCTGCAATGAATCATTCTTTATGTTGTTCTGGTCCAATAGTGAAACTAACTTGATCCAACAGAACCTTGAACCTCTGATCAAAGTCCCAAACTGATTCACCTCGCTTCTGCTGAATTTATTTCAATTCAGTTATACACTGGGACTCTGATTTAGGCTTCTTGAATTCTTTGATCATTTCTTTTTTAATATCAGCCAAGATATAGTTCTGAGTACTAGAAAACTTCATAAACCAGGTCAAAGCTTGGTCTCTGAAAGAGGTGGCCAGCTGCGCTGTTCTTGTATTTTTATCCATAATATTCTTAGCAGTCCAAACAGCTTCGCGTAAGAACCAAAACTGCTTTAGATCCTCTGATCCAGTTCCTTTAAAAATTGGGAGCTTGATATCATCATTCATATGGGCCATAATGGATCGAGGGGGGGGAGGAGGGGGAGGAATGGTAACAGGGGGGAGGGAACTTACTGAGGTAGACTAACCTGCGACAGGACTACTTGGGCTAGGGTTACTTTCAGACTGGGAAGGGTTCTCAGGGATAACAGATCTTCGTTGCGGAGTTATAGGAGGGTTTCTAACAAAAGGGGTTTCTTCAGACTATTCTGGGCTTAATGAGGTATAATCAGTATTCTGGCCTAGGGTATAGGATCCAAGAGTTCTCTTGTATCTTTTACTGTTGTGAAGCAAACCACTTTGCTCGTCGAAGTCACTTTCGCTTTCAAACATAGGTTAGTAGCAATAAATCTAGCAATCTGATTGGATAAGCAATATGCCTTTCTCAACCAAGAGCATTTTAATGTTCAGACTTAATGAATTCAAGTACTTACCCCTTGGTCCTTTGAAAAACTGTCTTTCTGCTTCGCTGAAAGAAGTATGTGTGTCGATGGCGAACTCTGTCACAAATGCTTCAAGGGTTCGCGTTGTCCAGAAGTCAACAGCTCTTGATACCGCGTTGCTCATATTTTTCAACAACTTAATTCTTTCTGGGGTCCAGTCAGGAGACTGATCTTCTTTGAAGTTTGTCTTTCTTTCTGTCAACCTGGATAACCACTGGTGCAATTCTATGTGGATACTAGCAAAGAAAATTTCATAAATATCAGTAAAAACGTACCTTTGCAAGAAGTTGTCTGAGCTACGACGAGGATCCTTATTCTCTTGTTCAGCAAATTTCAAATAAGTATCTCCAACCCAGTCACTAATTTCTTTTACTGAGGGCCTCCAAAACATACCCCTCCAGGTACGACGTAGATCCCTCTTGAAGCAGATACTGGTTCAACCGGCAATGGAACCAATTTGTTGGGCTTGGGGCAGACCCGGGTTCTTATACTTTTATCTTCGCACCAACAAAGAGACCCACAGTGTTGGCCCTTTCGGCAACAACCTGCGAACAGGTTGCAGTCTCACCCGAAACAGCTATGGGGTGCCGCAGAATCAGGTTTCTGCAGGAAAAAGAGGGATATTACTGTACCTTTAGCCTTAACAAAGAATAATCATACAATACAGAGCTTCGATGTTCACTTAAATAGCTTTGCAGTTCAGATAAAAAGACAGTTACTTGCTTAACCCTTAACTGGGAATTCACAGCGAAGTTAATACTTAACAGTTTATCTTACTTTATTATTCATCTACTTATCAAATGCATAAAACTTAACAGGAACAAAATAACAAGAACCACCACAACACAAGATATACATGGTTCACCCCCAGTGTAGGGTCTACGTCCACAAAACTGCGCTTATATTCAACAATTTACAAACACACAGTTCTGATCTGTGCACTCAGCTGCAGATCTTCTCAACAAGCCAAAACTGTGCACTCAGCTGCAGAGCCTTTCCAAAACCCTCTATGCACTCAGCTGCAGAGGTCATTCACGCACTCAGCTGGGACTTAGCCTTAACCCTAAAATTAGACCTTAGCTTCTTCGCATCAAATTATGATCATGCACAAAAACCTTTGAAAAAAGCCCTTTTCTCCTTTACATAAGTGCCTATTTATACAAGTGCACTATTACAATACCATGGGTTTAAACCATGGGCTTAAAAACCATGGGCTTAAACCCTGGGTTATTTACAAAAAGAGGGGCTCCGAACCAACCCCGAAACCCCTAAGACTATTTTGGACTGCAACTCCGCTTACAATCTTTGCACCAAAACCGCGGAGTTGCCAAAATTAAGGACCTTCAAGGTCGAAGTCCCAACAAAAAGAATTGTTTGATACTGAAATGGATGCAATTGATATTTATTGTGACAACCAGAGTCATATCAAGTTAACAGAGAACCTGGTATTCCATGATAAGTCAAAGAACATAGAGATAAAGTATCATTACATTCGGTATTCCTACAGAGGAACAAGTTGCAGATGTGTTAACTAAGCCTCTGTCTCATGTGAAGTTTGAATATTTTAGAGACAAGCTTGGTGTAGTCCGAAAGGACCTCTCTGGTAAGAGGGAGTGAGGATAAGAGAATGAGAGGGTAATGGTATGCAAGTACAAAGTTTTCCTTGATGTAAAAGAAGAGAATGATGAGCCCCAGTGATATGATCACTACATAGAGAGCTTGGTTGTATCTTCTTGAGTAGATCCCAATATGGTTGGTGGCATCACTAAGGATGGATCCTAGTATGACTGGTTGTATCACTAAGTAGATCCCAACATGGTTGGTGGCATCCTCACAAGGAATATCCCAAGAAGGTTGGGTGTATCTTCAAATCGGAAGATCCTAATGAGATGTGGTCCTGCTTTCATTTATGGACGTTGTGTTCTGGAATTCATTTGTAGATGATGTGATCCTGCATTCATTTATGAACGTTGTAGTATGGCATTCATTTGCAGATGTTGTGGTCTGGCATTCATTTGTGGAAGTTGTGGTCAATAATTAATTTGTGGATGTTGTGGTCTAGCATTCATTTGCAAACGTTGTGTTACAAAATTCATTTGTGAACGTTGTGTTCTGGCATTCATTTGCAGACGTTGTGGTCTAGCATTCATTTGCATACATTGTGTTCTAGCATTCATTTGTGTACATTGTGGTATGGAATTCATTTGCAGACGTTGTGGTCCGGCATTCATTTGTGTACATTGTGGTCTGGCATTCATTTGCAGACATTGTGGTCTTGTATTCATTTGCAAACGTTGTGATCTGGCATTCATTTGTAGATGTTTTGGTCCTTCATTCATTTGTGGACGATCCAACATCTTTTGATGTTGTGGGTGATTTCACATTAAGTTGTGATGTTGTGTTAATTGTAGGTGATGTGATGTGATGAGATGATATGTGATGCTCGTGACGATGCAACAAGATGTGATACTCATGATGATGTGACAAGATGTGATACTCGTGATGATGCGATGAGATGTGATGCTTGTGATGATGCGATGAGATGTGATGCTCGTGATGATGCGATGAGATGTGATGCTCGCATTGATGCAACGACATGTGATGTTCATGATGGTGCGATGAGATGTGTTTCTCATGATGATGCAATGATTTGTGATGTTCAGGACTATGCGACAAAACTTGATGTGATTCTTATGATGATGCAATGAGATGCAATGCTTGTTATGATGTGTCGAGATACGATGCTCGTACGAATTTTTTCTTGATGTGATGATCGAGATGTGATGCTCCGTGATGGCGATATTCCATGGATAATGATAATGTTGATATATTTATGAAAAATTCCTACGACATATAGACTTACTAGTCAGTTGTACATATGTATTGTTGTGTTATAGAATACCTTCCTTGTTAAGAGGTAGTGTTAAAGAAACGTAACTGCTGAAGATATTCTATTTTGTATTATTATTGTTATTACCTCTTTCAGAGTTATTCCTCCGATTGGGGATGTAACTGATGTAATTTTTTATGTAAATTCTTGAGGTAAAACCTTCGTTGTAAGTCGGGTCAGTAGTACCCACAAAAGTATTATTAAAATATATCTTTGAGTCGCCCAAGGTAAGTCGAACCTGATTGGGAGGAGAATTCGGCCCTATTGGATTATTAGGATTCTCCACTAATAAATATAAATAGGGGAGACGCTCACTCATTTGGACACACACAGAACTCAAGAAGTTACACTAGAGAGAGAAGAAACAATCCATCTGGAGGACAGGAAGCAGTCTAGTCTTGTTCTTTGGATCTTACACTATACTTGGGTAAATTCTATATAGAGGAAGTTTTCCTAGGTTTTCTTCCTCACAAGGGTTTCCCTGGATAAGTATTTGTATTCTCTTTTTTTCTATTGTGATTTTTATTCTTTCAGTGGTCCTTTGTTTTATTTGAATAGAAAACTTAACAATCCCTTGGCTACCTAAGTCATGCACGATGACTAACTAGCGGGGACTTTATATGTTGCCTCCTATGAAAACACATCAATACTCCCTCTTCAAATAGAGGATTTCTTATGTACTATATGAAGCTTGTCCCAGACAGAGGCTTGGTAAGAATGATGGCAATGCTGCTCATTTGTGGATATGTACCATGTATCAAATATTACTGACTAGAACCCTCAAAATATCTACTGCTTTTCAACATGCTCTATATATATCAACATATGTGATCTTCATCAATGACTATACCATTCAAATTTAATATATCTTTGAAACTCTATTTTACTAATCAAGAAATATATGAGTCCACAAACACTTGTACCAAGTAGGTACCACAACACATGTTATGTACAAACTGCAAAGCACATAACAGATCCTGGGACCTGTGACTAACCAAATACATCTCAACTGAATTGAAATCCTCCAAATATGAAATAAGAATTATGAAATTTCATATTTACCTCCATATGTTTGGCCATGGATTTGTAGTCCATCATCCTAAAACTCTTCAGGCTATTTTACTGCATACTTTCCTTAACTGAGGAAAATATTTGTCTGGTGATTGCCACACCACTAACCATAAGAATCATATCAATATTCTTGAAAATAGTTCTCATCTTCCTTCTAGATATGAGCATCGTGCATATCTCCTTTTTACAGGAGGTACATCAACCAGTTACACTAGTTCTTCAAGAGCTAGCGAGACTAGAAACTCCCTCTCACCATGTAAATGTGAGAATCATAATTTGGGTCCTCCATCATGGAGACTTATGATCATCTATATATGAATCTCTTATTTTACACATGAATCTAAATAATATAGAATATCTTCATGATTTTTCACATCTATCATAATATAATTAATCCATCTATTTTGCCTGCTTCCTAAGAGACATAGGAACCTCCCGAACTGTTCTCTTTTAAGCTCAGCCATCAGAATGACTCGACATTCATGTCCTTCTTTACTTGTGGGTAAGGGAATATTAATTTTCCCTACAAGAAAAATTATTCTAATGGTTAGAACCATTCATAATCATGAATTTTATTCACATGAAATACTCTCAATATATTGATAAATATTTACCTAGTTATGTACAGGTATTGACCAACCAATTTATCATAGCCCATTATAATCATATGTGCTTATATACATCCCTATATAAGTCCTATATCAGTCCAAAAAATTCATTTTATGAAAGAAATATATAGCCCCATGTTCATATCTCATGAGGTAAGCATGAAGCCCTCTATCTAGCCAATAGTGTAGTCTTATGTTCATAGTTTATGAAACAATCATGCTGCCCAACATCTCATGTCTTATGGAGGATGTTTTCATCCTTATATCATTCCTATATGAGTATATATCAGTCCTACATAATTTTTATATCATTCCTATATCATGTCACAAAATTTGGACTTGTGAGATTGATAACATGCCAATAAAGAAAAAAAAACAATTTGCTTGCTAAACACAATTCCAAGTCTAGAAATACATATCTATATGACAATCATGAAACATAAAAAACTTTTTATATATTATTTATAAAAGAAAATAAATAAATAAGGTACTCATATTTATTGTTTGTGTGGTCTCCCTCTTGATCTCTGCACCCTTACAGAGATAGGTGGAGTCCTTGTTTATTCACTACAACTTTAAACACTGCAAAAAGAAAAACTTAATGCATGCACTAGAAAGTGTGTATCTGCATGGGAATAAGGATCCCATGAAACCAAGAGCGAATGTTCTTCTTCACTAAAGGAAATATTCCTTTCGATCATCCTCTTCCTTAGAGGATTTCCCTTGAGAAGGTTCACATCCTTTCTACGACAGTGGAGGCATGGTTTCTTCCTTCCTTTCTTTTCCTTGTATTGCAATATCGTATGAAGCGAGCTAACGCTTTTACAATAAAAACATATTAGTTTTGATTTGTCCATACCTTTATGGGTTTTCATAAAGTGTTCTTGGGAGCAAAGGGTTTTCTTTCTTTCTTGGTCCTTGTCGTGAGGGAAAGATTCTCCTCCTTAGTTCTCGCCATCTTGTTCTAGATGCGCCCTTCTTCTTGGATGCAATCATGCCAAAGTATTTTGAAATTGGGTTTCTCTTCTCTTCCATTTACCGCAGCAAGAAAGGTATCCCATGAGGAGGGGAGTCCTTTAATGGCGGTTTGTAGAAGATCATCCTCATTCGTCTCTACACCGATGCTTTACTAGTTGATCCTTCACTTGTGAAATCTTTGTAAAGAATGATGTTAGGGTCTCATCCTTCTCCATATTCATGTTTTGAAGTTGGATGTTCCTTTGAGTCTATCTTTTGGTAGGACGAATATAGAATCCATTGCTTCAATCTCTTGCTCAGTGATTCAAGATCTATGGAGGCTTAGAGTGTTTGCACAAAACTAAGCTCTTGCACGCCTTTGCTATGATACCATGTTAGTGTTTGAACAAAATATGAAGATAATTGAACTTTAAAACTTTAATCCATAATAACATTGCATATAAATCTGATTAGTAATTCAAATGCATAAGTCAAACCATATAACACAGGATATACCCTGGTAAAAAACCCTCCACTAATTCGGAGGATGAAAAAACCTAGCAAACAATCTAAGAGTATGACTGATAAGTAGTAGATAATGATTACAACACAATAATAGATTGCTTTCACCGAGAGCACCAGAGAGTGGATATCAAATGGAACACCGTATCTAACTTGCCAAGTGCATAACACTTTAATAACAAGTCAAATTAGGTTTTACAACAAAAATAGAATGGTTGCATGCATCAGTAACTTGTTAACACTTAGAACACTAATCCATATTCAATCATGTGGCCCCTCATTTATCTCGTGCCAAGTCGGCACTCCATAATTATATCCCACTAGACGATATGTTCCCTTATTGATTTGGTTACAGGTTGGCACTCCATAATTATCTCCCACAAGAAGATATGTGCCTTCCATTAATTAACTAACTCTAACTAAGTGTACTAAGATGAACTGAATGGAAATGCATGCAACTGAATGGAACTGAGTGTAACGGCATACAACTGAGTGTAACTGAACATAACTTAATGTAACTGAATAGAACTACTACTTCTCCGTCAGTTTCATCTTCAACAACCACTTGCATAAATTAAGGATTTGGTTTCTTAATTAACTGAACTTGTTTACCATAACTAATACTCAACTGATGTCTTATTAATTCTAGTTCACTTGAGGGAAACATGGGAAATTTGAATTCTCTCTCCATCTCTATGCTTATATTAATTATCTCTACAAGGTCCATATGTGTTTTCATTAATTAATAATCCATATCATATCATACTCATAAGATTGTCTCTGAACCTACGATGATATGTATTACCCCGAGTCATATAGTCGCATGCTAAAGTAAATCACTATAGTGGTAGCTAATCCCTAAAGGAGACTTGTAGCACCTGTTGACCAAGACTAGCCATACATCACATAGTATATATACTTTGCATAATAAAGTACACCACCTTACAACATGAGGATATTTGTAGAGCTTGATATTACTCACAAGTCTATTGTCTTGATATTACTCACAAGACTTTACTTGATATTACACACAAGTTTATTGACTTAATATTACTCACATTTTTTTTTCTCTTGATATTACTCACAAGACTCAGCTTGATATTAATCCCAAGCTTTACAACATCACCACCTCAATCACATGAGGATATTGGTAGGACTTGATATTACTCACAAGTCTACTATATTGATGTTACTCACAAGACTTGGCTTGATATTACTCCCAAGATTTACAACATCACCACCTCAATCATATGAGGATATTTGTAGGATTTGATATTACTCACAAGTCTACTGTCTTGATATTACTCACAAAACTGGAGAATGACTCATGATGTTGTAATCTCAACGGTCTGAAATAGTGGGCCCTATATTGTTGTACTGTGGGAAAACTGTTGCATAATGTCTTCTTTCAGGTTGGCTCTGATACCATGTTAATATTTTATAAGTTTTAATGCCAAAAGAGAACACAAAGATTTCTCCTAGGAAATCCTCGCGGGGAAGAAAACACAAAAACATCCTCAATATAGACTTCAACCAAGTATAGTGTAATACCCAAAGAATAAGACTAGACAACTTCCCCCTCCTTAGATGGACTATTTCTCCTCTCTATAACGAACTTGCTTGAGTGCTCTGCTTGTCCAAATGAGGGAGGCACCTCTCTTATTTATACTAATCAGCTGAGAAGCCTAATAACCCAACAAGGACGACTTATCCTTGCTTCCAAGACTGAATTGCCTTGGAAGACTATTGTTGGAAATACTCACCTTCTACGGACAGACGTTGTTTCCCTAGCCCGAAATACTCTAAGCTAGAACAAATGAGTAACAACAATGAGAAGCACTTCCCCTAAGATTGATAGATGCTTGGAATGGGATCTTTCACCTGTCATACAATGAAATGTACCAGTATTTTGGAATGTTGGATTTCCACATATTCGCATGCAAGAAGCACACAACAAAAGCATACAAGATCAAAGCACCAAGTTCAAATCTATAATCCTATGTTGGTGACTAAGGAATTCAACAATGAAACAAGTGATCAGTACACAATATGATTCATGGGAAAGGAACTTTCATTGCATTAATGGAATAAGAGAGAGAAATTAAAACTAAGAGCCTTAGTGTTGAGAAGTCTCCTTTCAAGCAAGATCTTGCCTCCAAAGCTTCAAACTTGTCCACCTAGTGCCCACTCTCCTTGGTTAGATTTGGATATAATTTTGGTGTTGTAGCATAATATTCCCCCCTTTTACCCATGGGGGATGAGTCAAGATTTATAGCCATGGGAGGATAGGGATAGTTGAGATTATTATGGATGAGGTGGAGGGTAGATTGTATAAGGAGGGATCTTGATTCCAGGTGGTCCAAGAGTCTAGGGATGAGGTTGCCACAAACATGAGGTTCGAGAAGCTTCGTGAAACTTCTCTTTTTAGCTTTAAAAATTGAGCGCCATTCTTTGTCAATTAAAACAGAGCGTTACCTATAGTGCAACACTCATTGTACAAAGGCAGGTGGCGGTGGAACTGCTTATTTTTCATGGAAAACAGGCGTTACAGACTTAGGTAACACACTTTGTCCACAAGGAGAGTGTGGTGGTGGACAAAGGCTTGAAATTGTTCATCCATGTCCGATTTCAACTTCATAACTTGGGGAATGGAGGCAAGTTCTGATGTTTTGTTTTGAGTATATGACAATGATGAGAAATATGTATAACAAAGACTCAAAAATACATTTTAATAATACTTCTGTGGGTACTACTGACCCAACTTACTATGGGGGTTTTTCCTTAAGACTTTACATGACCAAATACATCAATGGCATCCCTAATCAGAGGACCAATATCTCCGGAAGGGGTAATAATAATAATAATAATACAAAAATAGGACATCTTCCATAGTTACATTTATTTAACCATGTTGACACCATTGTTGGATAACAAACATGCCATACAATGATACAAACAATTCCCTTTTTTCAGGTGGTTAAAGAAATATAACTCCCATCTAAAGGAAAGTAGTATCCTCTCACTGAAGTGGAGCACAACTTTCCTCATTTGCACGTGTAGGAAATGGGGACCATTTCCACTTAAGTGGGGGGCATCTAATCCATCCCAAGACTTGATTGGATCCATCAACTATTGCCTAGTCCTAGTCAACTCTTTGGTTAGATCCTCAACTCAGTCATCCCAGTCAATCATTCAATTCGAAGAATCAGTAGACCAACATACATGTGAACGGTATATGCATGTTGGGCTTAGAGAAAGGAAAGCATAATTCACTTAGAATTCTTCCTAAGTATGGAGCAAAGCTAAGGAAAAATAAGAGAAAGGAGTTGCGATGGAGGCAACGATAGGAAGAAAGAAGAAGGATAAGAAGAGAAAGGAGTTGCGACAGAGGAAGTGACAGGAAGAAAGAAGAAGGATTTAAGGAAAGAGGCAGTTCAAGAGGAAATTGTGGAAGCCACGATAGAAGGAATATGCGCGATAGAAGGAAAGGACATGCCAAAGAAAGAATATGACGTAGTGGAGCCATGTCAGAAGTCATGCATCAACGCAACATTTAGAAAGCGACAGATCAAAAGGATCGTGGGTACGAGGTCGGCTAGAGCCGACGGAATTCACACGTACAAAGGTATATTTGTAAATCAGACCATTAGTGCCTATTGTCATGTGTCGCTAGAATAGAAAAGACAGTCTGTTAGGCTAACTGTATGAACTCGGATGAGATATCGATATGCAAAGAGTTTATAAAAGGAGGAACCCAAGTTGTATGCGGGTTAGCTTCTCCACTGTTAGAGTGTTTTCCTCTGAGAGTTGTTAGCTCTTTAATGTTTGTTAGCTCTGGGTATGATCATAAGTGTGTCTGTTTATTTGCTAAGTGCATTGAGTTGAAGAACCTGCAGCTGAGTGCACAGGGGTGTAGAGGAGACTGAGTCGATCCAGGTTGTGTGCGTATCAATAGTATATTCTAGTAGATAAAGACCAGAGATAGAAGATATGAGAGCATGAGAGGAGAGAAAGAGTTTGTATAGATAAAGAATAAGATCTAGAACAGATTCTACAGCTTAGTGCGCAGACAGAAGGTGAATATATTTCTCATGCCATATGAATATCACCTTTATGGTTTTTCCCAGATGGGTTTCCACGTTAGATTTTGTGTATATGTGTGAATGTTGAATGTGTTTGAGTTACCTGTATAGATGTTGCGCTGAATGAATGCTTATATATTTTCTTATGAATGAATAGATGCATATCAGTCACACTGTTATAAGTTGAATACATTTATGCTCCACTGGGGTTGTTGTTATATTAGTTGAAAAGGAGAAGTTGTGTTGAGGTCTAACTGTTCATAGTAAACATAAGTAATCCACCCATGGGCTTTGGTTGAGCGCCATGGTAAACGACCAAGGGATCGGAAATTTCCCACCCAACTACAGAAACCTGGTTATGGCAGTTACCCATAGAAATATATCTCGAGTGAGATTGCATCTGCATCACAGGTGTTGCTGACTGGGATTTGCTCTGTTGGGTCGATATTTTGGGATTTGTTGTGCTAAGCAGAAGGGACTGAACTTGGGTCTGGGTCCAAAGAGGAAGAATAAGCCAACAATTCCTGATGGACCATCATTCATGTCGATGGTACTTGATTATTCTACCACATTCCAGATAAAATTTTGAGTTGTCAAAAGGCATCTAATACATCATCGACATGGCAATGGTGTCTCTTTATCTTCTTATAGCTGATGAATGTGAAGAAGACAGATGGTCTTTTTGTCACTCTTCTTTGTAAATAAAATATGATGGGTAATTATACAAGCATCCTCTAGATTCTATAAATACTTGTAAAAATCGAAGATGAAGGGGCTCTAACTCTCTCTCTGGCTCTATTTGGCCCTTTCTGGAAGCTCTCTTCTACATTTTGGTTCTTTGCTCTTGTTTGCATTAAGACAAGTTCCTAAATAGAAGGCTCGAATGGTTCATAGTGGATCCAACATTCAACCTATGTACATGTAAACAAGTCTTTCGATTCACTACATCTTTTGGCTTATAGACTAAAAGGACCAACCACTCACGATGACTACTCCATACAACTGAGTTTTTGACCCTTTGGGTTTTCCATTATCAATATTTGGCTTCTACTTTCAATGAGTGAATATTGGCTATTAACCGCAGTTGTTTCGTGTTTGTTCCTCTATCTTTATGTATCAGTTTCTTTGTTTAGTCTTGCACTACTAGCTTCTGCCATAATAGGGACCGACTCATTCAGTCAAATTTGTTGTCCCCCTATTGACTTCCTGGGCAACAATGGACCAGTCATAACTAAGTGGCACAAATAGGTTGAGGTGGAGATTCCCTCTATAATGGACATGCTAGTCTATGAATTGAAAAGTTTGAAGGCAGTTGTTGTTAAGTGGGAAAGGGTTAAAAATGCATTTATTAAGCGGGATATTATTGAATGTGAATTAGAAATTGATACGTTGTATAAGGCTAATAGGGATGGCATCTTATCCAATTCTGATCATGAGAGATTGGCGATTCTAGAAAGTCGAAAGTGAAATATTTAAAGGTTGAAGAGTTAACATGGAGGATGAAAAGCAAAGTCGTCTGACTATCTCAAGGTGATTTCATTACTAATTTGTTGAAGGTAGGCATGTCCATAATTCTATATGGGAACTTCATAATGATGATGGTGGGATATTTTAGAGCCTAATCAGTTAGTTGATGAAGCAGTGAACCATTTCAAATTCATGTTTAAGGTTCTTAGTACTCATCCATTGTTGATCAGATGAATGTTATTCAAAAAATCCTTGCTTCTTTTCTAAAAATGGAGGGGCTAGTATTCTGGATCCAATTTCCCTGGATGAGATTAAATTTGTTTTGTTGGGTTTCACAAAATATAAGAGTTCGGGTCCAAATGGGTGGACGGTAGAAATATTTATGTATTTTTTGACATTATCGGGCTTGATTTGTTGGAGGCTTTGGAAGAATCTCGTACTACTGGAAGGATCTTGGGTATGTTTAATTCTACCTTTATTGCACTTATTTCGAAGTGTTCAAATCTAGTTTCCTTTAATATGTTCAGGTTGATTTCATTATGTAATTTGGTATATAAGTTGGTATCAAAGATTATTGCTTGTAGGTTGAAACCTTTGTTAGGCTAAGAACATTTCTAGGGAGAAATTTGGTTTCTTGGAAAATCATCAAATCTTATATGTTATTGGTGTATCTTAGGAGACTTTTCATAGTATTAAATCTTGCAAGTTAAAGTCAATGGTGCTTAAATCGGACCTAATCAAGGCATATGACCAGGTGCGTAGGGTGTTTTAATATTGATTCTTTTGCAAATTGGTCTCAACTTGTAAGCTATGAATTAATGGTTTGTGTTGTCTCTGCAAACTTTGATTTCTTGTTAAATGGGGAACCTACCGTTTTTTCAAAGGATCTATGGGTATCCATTAAGAATGTTTGTTTTTTCTTCTATTATTGAAGGGTTGAGTAATTTGATCGAGGACAAAAGAGTTGAGGGAGGTTTGAGGGGTATCAAAGTTTCATCTCTTGTGCACATTACTCATCTACTTTTCGTGGATGATGTAATGTTATTTGGTGCATGATCAATGGATGAATGGTTGGTATACAAGGATATTTTGGGGTTGTTCAGTAAGGCGACTATGATGCTCGTTAGTGGTATACAAGGATATTTTGGGGTTGTTCAGTAAGGCAACTATGATGCTCGTTAGTGAGACAAAGTCTTCCTTTTTAGAGCATGGCATGGACAAGGACCTTGTGTTGGATATTGCTTAGATATTGCCTTTCAAAGTATTTCCACTGAGCGGTGGAATAAAATATTTGGGTTATTATATCAAACCAAATAATTATTTGGTTAGTGATTGGCATTGGCTTCTCAAAAGGTTTGATAAAATCATCAATCACTGGTGTTTTAGGTGGTTGTCATTGGGTGGTAGATTAACTCTTGTTGAGTCAGTATTGGAAAACTTGTCGGTTTATTGGATTTCTTAATGCAAGATTCTTAACTCTATCTTAAGGGGCATTCAAATGAGAGTTTTAATTTTTCTATGGTCGGGGACCAGGGATAAATCTAAGTTCCATTTGACTAATTGGGAAGTTTTGGCTAGACCGAAGCAGTTGGGTGGCTAGGGGATAAAAACCTTTTTCTTGTTTTCTCATGCTCTTTTGGCCAAATGTTTGTGGCGAGCTCTTTTTGTTGACAACCTTTGGAATTTGATGATCATTGGTAAATATTTTAAATATATTTCTATTGTGCAGTGGATCGTGTCTATGAACAATCTTGTCAAAGGTGTATTAAATGTATGGAATTGGTTGGTATCATCTTTTTAGGTTTTGGGTAATTGGTTGGCCTGGATCCCCGGTGATGGGTGTTTGATTTGAGTGGGGGATGACCCTATCATTAGAGACCCTTCTGATTGCAAGTTATATTTTGAGTTAGGAGTGGTACTTAAGAACAATGGTCTATTCACTTTAAACTAGGTGGCTATGTCTATGTATCATTAGATGTGGGGAATCGATGGCCGAGGACACAAAATTTAGGTCTTACTGTGCAGTTGTACGAGGAATGACATTGATATATATATATATATATATATAGGGTCTATAGAGGGATGGAATACAATTATCTGTTGGTGAAGACACCTTAAGCTAGTCTTGGAATGTTAGGATTGGTGTGAAAAATGGCAAGCTGGAATATGATGCTTTGTTAGAAGGTGTGGTGGTTAAGGATTGTCCGTGGCATCATGATGTATTGAATTGGTCGACTCCTTTAAAAATCAAACATTTCATATGGTTGGATTTGGTTCATCGTATCCTTACCTGGGATAATTACCTGAAGCATGGTGGTGTGGGCCCCAACATTTACATTTTATGCAGTTGTGAGGCCGAATCAGTGGATCATCTACATATGTTTTGTGCCTTTACATGCAATGTTTAAATATTTATAAATAGGATTTTCCATTTCTTCTAGGACTAGTCTTTGGCCCCTCTATCTTCTTGTTTTTGTTCCCATATACAAAATTGCAAGGGTTGGGAAGAATTGCCCAACTTTGTTTGTTGGGAGATATGGAAACCTCTTAATCATTTTCTTTTTTAAGGTAAAGTAAGTATGATTGTTATGGTGGGAATTTGGGTAGACACTTCTTACGAGGAATGTCATAAGGACCATATTCTTGGTCAGTCGTCTTCTTTGCGGAGATCAATTATTCCCACTTTCTCTATGGATTGGTGTAGAGGCTATTTGATGAGCCTCACAAACAATTGCAACTCACAGTGGGGCAGGAGTGGTTTTATGGTTGGATAATTCCAGACAGTACAAACTTAGCATGAACTAGAGAAGGATCTAATACTAGTAGTGATATGTTGGCTCTATGGCTATTACTATAATTAAATAGACTTAAAAATATTGGTTGTATACAGGTGGAAGGCGACTCTAAAATTATAATTGATTGGGTACATAACAAATGTGATTTGCAGGTATTGGTTCTAATATTTTGGATGGAAAAAAATAAGAGACTTAGTCATTGAGTTTAGATGCATTACTTTCTAGAATATTTATCGGGAGCATAATTAGGTGGCAGATATGCTTTCCAAATGAACTTTATAGGGCATCGAGGGATATATTCTTAGTTAATTTTTTTGTTGATGAGCCAATATTTGAAGAGGAAAGCATCCACGTATTTCAATTTTGAACTTGCAGGGAATTAACTAGGACATTGATCCCTCTTTCTCCATTTCCAATTTTTTGTTTCCTATACATTCTAGTTGTATTAGCATTTCTCTACACTGTTGGGTGGCAACTTTTATACTATGGTGAAGGAATATATATTAGCTGACAATTTTCATTGACATACCTTATCTTTATATTTTGTAGGATCCTCATATTATATTGCAGTGGGGTTCATGTAGATTTCCCTTTTTGTTATTTTTTCCATATACTGATAATTATTGTGATCATTTTGTTTATGTGCTAGTGGCACTCTTGGCTGGTTTTTTTTTTCTCCTAGTGGAATGTTAGCTTTTTCATTTCGTCTATCTGTATATTTGTTCGGTGTTTGTAGTTGGTTGACTTTTCTCTGATTAGCTTCGATTCAGATCTGCTTTGTAGACTATTTGTTGTGTTACTGTATCAATGGATCATCTTGGATATGTACTGTTAATTTTGCATATACTTAATATAAGTATAGTTTTCTTCCAATATTAATATAATGACTTTATATCCTTTTATATTTTTATTGATTTTGTATTATGCTTTAAATCTTAATCTCAATTTATCAAATTAATATAATTTTGATTTTATTATTAATTATAATAATTTATTATAAAATTATAATTAATTTATTAGTTGATTATTTATCCTCTTTTAATTTATCATTTAAATTATTCCTTTACATATTTTAATAATATTTTCTAATAACCAAATTCTAATTTATACTTGATACCAACTAAATGAACAAAGCTTCACCAACGAGCGCTGCTGCCCATGAGGACGATAGAAGAGGTGAGTTGAGCAGCATACTTGAACATCTTTCTATGGAAGAAGTTTCTCATTCTGTGGATTTTCAAATTTTGACCAAACACTATTGCCGAAAAAAACTAGGGCATCAGATATTTTGCAGTTATGTCCATAGTTTTGGGAAAGTGAGTATGCTACTCAACTCACCTTGAAGAGGCGCATCTTTCTATCCAATCAAATCTTTCCTCACCTTGAAGAGGCGCATCTTTCTATCCAATCAAATCTGAAAGACACCTAAGTTGAAAAATTAGGGTTTCTCTGTCAAACCCTAGGTCCACCAAAACCAGTCTTCCAGAAAAGCTTTAAAGCAAGCATCAAGTTGAAGCAATCTCATTGGTAAGTTATGTCCTCTCTCTTTTCATTTGAGATTCTCATTTTTATCACGATGAAAAACAATACCAAGCTTGAGGAAAGGAGCCAAGAAATCCTGAGCATGGAAGTATAGAGTGCTTCTCATACCTGAAGAAGCATGACGTGGAGAACTATGTCAAAGAAGAAGCTACAGATCCAGACGAAGATAAAGACAAAGCACAAGTAGGACTTAGTCAAAGCCAAGAGGATTATTTTCGTCTTCATTGGATCTCACATGTATCATCCTTGAAGACTCCCAAGGATATGTTTAATGCAAGGACCCGATTGTATGAAGGAAATAACATCAACATGAAGATGAACTTGAGAACTCAACTCAAGGATGTGAAGATGCAAATGTCAAAAAGCATTCAATCTTATTTCACGAGAATATCTTAGATCAACAAAAAACTAGAAGCCATTATTCTTGGGGTCTTACACTGTACTTGGTTGAAGCTTATATCGAGGAAGTTTTGTTGGGTTTTCTCCCCCATGTGGGTTTCCCAGGATAAATTTCAGTGATCCTTTTGTATATGGTTATGATGTCATGATGCTATATGTTCTTAGATATTATATAACCATTGAAATCTTAACAAGATTTACATTCATATTGGTGACATCTCTTTCCCATTTGACCATTAAATACATTTTGAGGAGATTGAAAAACACTTTGTTTTCCTTCGAAGTGATGATAAGTACAACTCATTCACCTTAGGTTTGCTAATAGACATATATAACATTTGAGTACTCCCATGCTTAAGATGGCACTCTACCCCATTCTTTTTTGATCCAAAATGGATCAATATATAAATTGTCATCTATTTTGGTGCATTCTAGGTGGAACAATTGGATTACTTGACTTGCAAGGTCCATTTTAGAGCCAGGTCTCACTTTACAAATTTGGGGTATAGCACCTTCCAAGGCTTGTTTGAGAGTTTAGACGATGTTTTTGGGGGTAAAGATTTCATCGCTTATGCCATGCCCCTAAACGCTATTCTACACTATCAGACCTTTCCAACGGTCTAAGAATTGTCTCAATTGAAGTCCTTTATCAAACTCAAAAGTATAAAGTTAGAGAAAACATAACATGATTTTGAAAAAGCTAGATTTCAAAATTTGAAATAAGGTCCTAAGTCGATCGACTAAAGGATATTGAGGCCTCGACAATTGACAACACATTAAGTGAACTCAACTCAAATTCTCTGCAAATGAGTTACTTTTGCCACGAGAAATTTCCAAAGAAATGCAACTATTTACCTTTTAGAGCTCATTGACTTCAAAAGTGAGCCCACAAAGCATTGATGAACTACGAAATCTAAAATAACCCTGTTCCCAACTTGAGTCATTTACCAATTAAACCAAAGCTTAAGTTTGTTATTTTGGTAATCTATATACAAATAGTTAGCCTTCGCACATGGAGCTAAGAGGACGCCCTTGGGGCTGGGCTTCGGCTGACGTTATGGACGCCTAGAACCCCCTTCGATGCACATGAGGTGTGTTCATTCCAAGCGCTGAGTTTATGATGCATTCAATAATTCATACGTTAAATGATACATAAAGATTAAATTTGATATAAAATATGTGAAAATTGACCTGGATGTACTAAAATTTGATACGAAATCTGACATGAACTTTGCAAAATCTAGAAAAACGACAAAATTGTCCTAGCTATACAAAATAACCGTACAAATTGTCAAACGACCAAAGTTGAGCTAAAGTTGCACCGAGTTTTGTTACAGAGCTTTCATCATTCATCATTACACTAAAGTAAGCTTCAAATACACTTAAAACACACTTTTCTACCTCCATGTGTGAAGTCTTAGTATTTTCTAATCATCCCCACCAAGGTTGGAATTTCAAATGACGACCACCCATCAAAATTACCAATAACAATCAAACTCTGAAACGTTTTCTGTATTCTAAACCAGATTTTGACGGTCTCCATAAAATTTTCACTGTATTTGACAGGTAAATTAAACGGTGACGGGCATTTACCCGTCAAATTATCCCTGTCCCCCACCCTCGCCCTCACAACGGTAGGTAGACATGTGAAATTCCAGCTTATTTATTGAAGGTGGATTGTATTGTTTCCAAACAACACTTTGCCACTCACACGTCGCCTCATAAAATCAAGGCAAAAAAAAACTAATAATAATGGTTGTCTTAAATAAATAAATAATAATAAAAATCGTTGAAGAAAGAGCGTGAGCCTTGAATGAGCTCACGTGTGGCTGGACGGCCGTTGGGTATTGGTCGTCAGATTTTCACGTTTTCTGTCTCGGAAACAAGAAAACATCTGATGTGCCGTTAATTTTTGATACATTAACAATAAAGTTAGCACATGCGCACAGCTCCGCCAGAATTTCGTTACAACGCACGGGACGGAAACCGCATGAGCAAAACCGAGGGCTCAGCGACAAAGTTGAAAAAACGAATTCGCCCTCCAAATAAATTAATAATAATAATATATTTTATATTATATGTGGCGATGTTGATGGCCATGAAGGAACAGGGTCGAGTAGCTACGTGGCTCGTTCTGCTCGCTGGTCCAGGCCAACCCGAGGGTTACAGGTCATCAAACAACGCTTAACTAACCAACTAAAATTTATTAGATGGATTTTATTTATTTAAGGGGAGAGGTGGTGAAGGATTCGTCGGTCACGTCACGTCACGTCAGTGGGGACGCGGCAGGCGGCCCGACGGCGGAGCAGACGGCGCCGTCAGGAGCGGATGAAGAGGAAGCGCGGCGCGGTCTGACCTACTGACTTTTTCTCTCTCTGGACAACTTAATTTAAGGGAGATATAAATAATAATAAGATTAAAAAAGAAAGGTCGCCGTACGTCGGTGGTAGTGCCGGGTGCCTTGCCGTCCAAATCCGGCGGCGGTGGTCATACACTCATACCAGCGAGGCAGACCGCTCAGTTTCCTCAGGCCCAGCTGCCGGCACCTTCCCGGCCGGCAGTCGAGAGCCGGCGTAGCCGCCGGAACAATCTGTCGGCCTTTCTCAAGTTTTCCCTATAAGGCTCCTCCACCTCCTCTTTCCCTGGCTATGTTAATACACGTTTCCTACACGTTCGCCTTCATTGAACTATCCCCCCTCCGTGCCAAGTTTTCCAGGCCTTTTTAAGTCCTCCAAACCCTGGAGCTCCCTTCAGTCCTTACGTACGCGGTAGGCCGATCATAGATCAAAGATCTTTCTTGTTTCCAGGCTCTCTACAGCAGAACAGGTTTTTTTTTCCCCTTTCTTTTGCCTTTTTTCTTGCCGGAGATGGCTCCAAGAGATGAGCTGCAGAACTGCGGAAGAGGAGGCGGCCAGACCACGGCCAAAGAAGTGCATTTTAGAGGTGTGAGGAGAAGGCCGTGGGGTCGATTCGCGGCGGAAATCCGAGATCCCTGGAAGAAAACCCGGGTATGGCTTGGTACCTTTGATACCGCAGAAGAAGCCGCGAGGGCTTACGATAACGCTGCCAGGGCTCTGAGAGGTGCCAAAGCAAAGACTAATTTTGCCACCCCGCGGGATAACCAGAGTAGTAGCCAGGCCAGTACGGTGGAATCGTGGTCAAGCCCGAAGAACGTAGTGGTTGCTCGATCCGGTCCCCCTTCTGATGCATCCTGGAGGAACTTCTACAGTGCCAAATACTTGGACGCGGCCAGGGTTAGCGGCAACATTAATGGAAACCCCGGCTTCAAAGAAGCTGCCGCAGCTGCTGCCTGGAAGACAATTTATGTGAACCGAGCCGTTGAGAGCAGAGCTATCGATCTAAACATCTCGGCTTTTGATTTCGGTCGTGTGGATGATGCGGCTACGATAAATGCAAGGGCACATGAAAGCATGAATGGCGCTGTTGCGCTTCGTTGTCCCTCCGTAAACCCCTTCGACTGCCCCCCTTCGCAAGTGGCTTTGCCCGGAAAGTTGTTGCTGTTCGACGGGATCGCATCCCGGCCTGAGAAGAGACAGAAGACCTCTGTCAGGAGCGTCGACGAGAAGCTCAGTTTGGGTTACCAGTGGTCGGCGCTCGACAAGGGCGTAGGTGGTGGTGAGGAGGTCGAGACACGAAACGTTCAAAGCGACTGTGATTCGTCGTCGTCTGTTGTCGTTGACACCGAAGCTCCGCCTGAAGCCAAGAAGATGATTCCATTTTTGGACCTTAATCTCCCTGCATCGGCTGAAGATGATGCTTAGAGTCTACGCGTTTTGCGCTGTTTTTACTTGAGCAACGATCTCTTTTTCGTTGCTAAAGCGCTATTATCTCTACCAGTAGATTGCGGCTGTATGATATTTCTTGAAATTTTCTCCTCTCCTTTTCCGCGAGGATTAGTTTTGAATAGACTTTGAAGAATGTGTATACTCTGGCAAATCAATGCGGCATCCGATGTGTATTTCTCTGAATTTTTAATAGAGAATTGAAACAGAAACATTTATCTCAACAAGGTTTCACATTTCAGTAAGATTGTCTGATCATATTTCTAGATTTTGGACGACTTCCAAGCTTGAAAGTAAAGGTCCGCTTATTTCGTAATTTTTCACTCGTAGAGATCTGTTGCATTTTCTCAGTCGCAGAGACTTGTTGAAGCTCTTGAATGAAAATTTTAGAAAGTGAATCTGCTTTCATGATTGCCAAAAATTTTCGTTGCAGAGCTGTTTCGTTTCGTGATCTTTTCTGAATTATTTGCCGAAAGTTTTATTCAAATTTAACAGTAAAGAATTTTCTAAAGGTATTGTATGGAAAATTTCGGTTGATATCGTTTCATTCCGGAAGGCTTGGAATAGAAAATTTTCTTGTGCAGCCCGTTCCTTTCTGGTTTAAATGATCCAAAGTTTCAATAGAAGCTCTATAAATAGTTACGGATCCTCTATATATTCTTATGATATAAAGGATTTATTAATGATTTTGCGATTCAAAATCTCATTGGTAAGCTTTCTTATATCATCGGTTGTGTTGTTCATAATTTACCGCAGATTCTGCATTGAAAATTTTAACCGTGAAAAGGATTTTCGCTCTAAATAGTTACTGATCCTCTATATATTCTTATGATCTGAAGGATTTATTAATGATTTTGCGATTCAAAATCTCAATGATAAGCTTTCTTATTTCATCGGTTGTGTTGTTCATAATTTACTGCAGATTCTGCATTGAAAATTTTAACCGTAAAAAGGATTTCTGTTTTCTAATTTCTCTAGCAGAGTTAGCCGAAGGCTATGCATGGAAAAATTTCATTGTTCTCGCGTTGTCATTTTTTCCCTCCATAATTTGTCAATAAAATTTCAGTGCAAGGCTTTCAAGATTTATCTGTCAATAATTTACTTAAGATTTTCAACGGAGAACTTTGTTCACTCGTGATGGATTTGAGTAAGGTTTCCTATCTCTTCAGTCAAAGAAAATATCAAAAGCTCCTACAGGTTTCATGTTTTAAACATGTTCATCTCTGCAAAGAGACGCCGATTCGAGGATTTTCTCTCATTATAACGTAATATGAAAAGATTTGTTCTTGAATTTTCTGTAAGTTACTATAAACGATATGATTCATTCGTTTGCAGTTCTGCGCAAACAAATAAATCTGTAAATCTATTCCGTTTAAAGGCAAACGGGTCGTTACTGTTCATTAACAACATTACGGCAGAAGGCAACAACTGGTAAGCATTAAAATTCCGAGATTTTGGATAAATGTAAATGATCGCTAAAGATTCGCAATCTGAATATAGGCTCCGGAGACTCGAACCGTCGACCGCGTATTTTGAAAAAGGTAAAAGAGATTTGAAACGTCGACCGCCGGCACAGATGTTTTTCGGTACCATGAAAGTAGACGAACGGTACAGTAATTTTTTTTTTTAATGAATGAGTGAGCACGGTGCTCCGTGCACGATTGTAGGAATAAGAATCGGTTATTATGGAGGTGGTGCGCACTGGGCAGCGGGTTGGTTGGTTGCAACTTTGTAAGTTATAAATCTGCACTGGGCCGGTGGTGGGCCTTCACAAACCTGAGAGGCGCATTTGTTCGGCGGTCGGCAGCGGCATCGCAAATGATTTTTTTTTTCTTTCGTATTTCTTTGAACTAAGTGGGGTTGTTTAGGATTACGTGGGATATGCGAAACGTGTCTTGCTTACGTAGGCTTTGTTTCCTGTGTGTGTGTTAGGGTCCAGGGATAGGGATATGCTCGTGCGGGTGTGAAAAAGAGGGTGCGAAGCGAGAGAATGAGTATGAAAATATTTTATTGCTCTCCAATCAATCAAAAGTGTATGAATAGCAGCAGCCAGTCCCCCACGGGCCCATCATAATCATCTGAAATCGTACATATTTCCCATGCATGCATTCATTCATCATAAATGGTGCAGTACCGAGTACCGCCAGTAGAACGGAATAGGACTATGACTATCATCATGCCCTAGGGGCCAGGGATGTATGTATGTATATGTATGACTAAGGGATGCTGCATCATCATCATCATCATGATGTATGTACCTGGGTTGCATATTTATATTGTATTTTAATTTAGGCGATGATGCACCGACTGACAGGCTCGTTTCCTTTTCCGCTTCCCAACAAGTTTAAAAATATTTTGGCGCCGCCTGGGAGGCGGGGGCGGCGGAACTGCGCGCCGTGGGCGTTGCCGGTGATTGCGACGTGGCCACAAACGAGTCCCCTCCTTGCGCTTTTTTTATATATATTTGTTGTTGAGCGGGGTGAAAGGTAAGATAATAATAAATAATAAGAAGAATACTGGTGGGGGCCCCATTTTCTCCAACCTTCTGCCGTCCTCACGGGCCGCAGCGCCGACTGAAGGTCGCTGCCTCCATCACATGGTCACCTCCGTCACGTGGACCCCACTTCCCGCCCCCCCTTGCCGTGATTCCACCGCTGCCCACTCAATTAAAAACCCCACCCCACCTGCAGTGCTGCATTTATTTTTATATATCGCTGGCGGGCGGCAACAACAACGGCGGTGCTCGTGCGTGTCGGAGGCCTTTTCCACGCGGTCGGTGAATTTGGAGCAGTTTTGACGGAGACGACCGCCACACCATTATTTTTCCCCTCCACGTAGGACCGCATCCGCTAATCAAAACAGGAAAAGGGACAGCGCCGATTAAATAGAGTGGTCCTCCCGTCCGTTCAAGTTACTCCAATGAAAACGAAGGAGGAAAAAGCTATCCATGACACGTGGCTTCTAGCGTAATAAGGTGAAACGGACCGTCTTTTGGCTTAGCCTCAACGTTATATATAATAATAATAAATAGAGTTGTGAGTAAGTAAAGTCCACATGGATGGGGAGTTGTAACTTATGCAGTAAACGTGTAGTTTTCTTCAAAAATTAGTATAATAATTTTTTTTATATTGGGTGAGACCAGCGATCCACCTTGTTATAAAACTTTCCTCTAGATAGTTGGAAGAAAATGGTGCCGCTTCTATTGTTCGTTGAGAGAAGTGATTCACGTTTTTTAATATTAAACTATTTTTATGAAATGATGTTTATAGTTAAATAAGTGACACTGAGAATACGCTAACTTTTTCAACTTTTCTTTTTCAATAATTTTTTAATTTAATAATTCTTGAAGATAATATAATTCATCTCTTCGGAATTAAGCATTTTGACCATGCTTTTGACAACATATGTATCACAAACAAATAGTACTAGGTAATACCTTACACAATATATTTATAATAAACAAATACTCATAGTTGAAAATGAAAATGCAACTTGTCAAATCTAAATAGGAATATTCACCCCCTTCCTACTTCGTTTGAGTGATTATCAATAAATTGGTGTTTGTACAAATTTGAAATACTCATTGTCAAACTCGATTGCAAAATATTGGTGTTTTTCTAGTGGTATTTTGTCAAATAATTAGTGTAGAAATTACAAAATCTCAAGGAAAAGATAGAGGTTGTGATTAATGAACGCCATTGTTTTAGATATATTTTTTTTCAATTTCAATTTGAAAAAAAATTGTATTTGGATAAACATGATGCCTTTATATAAATTGTGCATGTACAAAACATGAGAAATTACATCCTTTATAACTCGTCATTCCTTTTAGGTAAAACAATACTCAATAGTCACAACATATAATAATCTTGCTAACTACTTCACAATAATACAATATAAGTTGCATATTACTTCACAATAATACAATACAAGTTGTACAACATATTGAGATCATTACACATTACTAAAGCAAGAGTTTAAACATACAAGTAACCAAGTTGTTATAACTAACTCTCAATATTTTTTGAAACTATTTCGTACCATCCTTTCAATAAGGTAAGATTTTTAACACACACAAGTATCCTAGTTGTTATAACTAACTCCCAACAAGATTCTAAACTACTTTGAACCATCCTTCCTCCCTAAGCTGCTTTGATCTTCTACATCCTAACATTTCCCTTGTTTGAATACGCTAAAGCATAAACTATATTGAAATAACTCCAATAGAACCTGTAAGTAGAAGTGTCAACTACATTAACCAAGCTTTCCCAACTAGTATTTGGTAGGCATAATATATTGACTTAATCTCATATAGAATCTATAAGCATAAGTGTCGACTACATTGACCAAGCTTCTCTAATAGTATATTGACCTAACCCCATATAGAACCTATAAGTGGAAGTGTCAACTACATTGACCAAGATTCCCTGACAGGAAATAGGTATTCATCAAAACACAATTCAGAGAGAGTGATTTAGTATGGCCCTCCCATGGCTCTAGGTTTCAAAGGATAAATGACAGGAAATACCTCCACCCCTCATGATAAAACAAGGGTTAACACCCTGCATTGGAACAATGTTTCATTGTTGTTGTTCTTAGAGCTATGTGATTGAATAACCAACTTGGACAATTGTGCTTCTTGTAAAATCTACGCTTTCCCACACATATTAGAAATATATTTTGAACATATTTTGAACCAATAATAATGCTCAAAATAATGCTTCACTAGCATACCATTACTCTTTGAAATCCGTGTCATCTACATCACCTTAGTATCATAAATATTTAGTTATCACTTGGCCCATTTAACTTGTAGGTTGGTCACTATACATAAGTTCGTGCATAACCTTGTACCAATTTATTTGTGATTATTATGTTATTAAATGGCGAGTAATGTAAATGACATGATCTATTTACCATGTGCATGCTACTAAACATCTCATTTCCACACATTGTATACATTGATATCCATGTACAACATTTATCAATCTCACTCAACATGATAGAGGGGCATCGTTCTATTTTCTTCATTCACAACATAACCAATAAAAATAATGCTCCATTTCCATATATAGCTAGATCCATAATCCATACATATATAATTTTCTCAGTCTAGCTAAGGTTAGCGGATAATAACTAAGTAGATACAATATAGATCAAAATGTAGTTTAGTTTCCTAAGCCAAAATGGGGCTACACCCACCTTTCAAGAAATTCATCTTGAATTTATAGTCAAAATGACATGTGTAAATAATAATATTTAAAGAATCATTTAGCTCAATTTTATTGGAATTGGTAATGTGTGATAATTTTCATTCAACAATTAACTACCAATAATCTTAAGGATTTACCAACTTCACTTAGGAGCAAAATGTCAATGTCATTATGTCCCAAAAGTCATAGATCATTAATATCTTAGTAACATTAAACTAATTTGATTCCGTGATAACCAATAATACTATTATCATTTACTAAAATAGGAGAACTAAAAATTATAAAGCTTTTATAAGAATCCTTCTTAGGATCCCATGTTATCCATCGCATTTATAGTTTTTGTTTTATTTTTAAATTTCCACAACTCCAAGAGAGTCTACTACTTATTCAAGTTCTTATCAATTAAGAATTTTATTGCTAATCAATGTATTACTCTCAAAACCATAAAAAACATTTACTACCTCGTAGTTATCATATGATACTTTGTATCGTATATCATCATTCATACACACATCATTATATATGTGTAATCTAAGTTACACACATTAATCCTATAAATACAATATATATTATACCACATCATGCACTATAACCAAAACACAAGATATCAATATGAACATAAATACATTCTCATACATCACACCCTATATTTGCTTCATAAGATTTCAATATGAACACAAATACACCCCATTTGCTTCATAATATTATCCTTATCACCACTATTTTAAAAGTAACATAAATTTGGTTACTTAAAAGATGATTAGTTACTTTGAGCATATCATAAAAATTCAAACACATGCTTACTTTAAGCAAAGATTTATTGAATCAATAAATTAGTAAAGTCATCATGTACTTTATTTAAACAATGTTGGGTTAACTAATATATTTTAATCTCTTTCCTTGGTGTACCATTATTATTAAACATAACTTTGCGACCCAAGTTGTATCTTCAAACATATATATGTTTAATTTTATTGAATATAATTTAGATATATCGATAATTTAAATAACGTCTATAGATAATAACGAGATATATTGATAATTTAAATAATCTTTATAGATAATAACGAGATATATTGATAATTTAAATAATGTTAAAGAAATGTTACTATGGAAGATATTCTATTTTGTATTTATATTATTATTATTCTTTCTTTCAGAAATGTCGTTACTTCGATTGTGGATGTCATTAATGTAATTGGCCATGTAAAGTATTGAGGTGAAAATTCAGTTGTAAGTCGAGTCAGTAGTACCTACAAAAGTATTATTAAAATTCTATTTTGAGTCTCCCAAGGCAAGTCGCCCTTGGTTAAGAGGAGAAGTTATCCCTGTTGGGTTATTAGGCTTCTCAAGTGATCAATATAAATAGGTGAGGCACCTCCCTCATTTGGACACACTCAACACTCAAGCAAGTTCGCTAAAGAGAGAAGAAGCAGTATATCTGAAAGGGAGGAAGCAGCTAGTCTTATTTTTGGGGTTTTACACTGTATATGGTTGAAGTCTATATCGAGGAAGTGTTTTTGGGTTTTCTCCCCCATGCTTTGTGTTCTTTTGTGTGGATGTGCTTGTCTTTCTTTCAATGATCCTTTTGCATATGGTTATGATGTTATGATGATAAATGTTTTAAGATCTTGTGTAACCATTAAAATATTAACATGGTATCAAAGACACCTTGAAACAAGTCTTTGTGCATCCATAACACTACTACTACTGCAATGGACGAATATTAGGGTTTCATACTTGAAAACCCTAGAAGGAAAAATATAATCATCTTGTATTTTCGCTACAACTCAATTTTGACGAAAGCTCAAGAGATGAAACTTTGAAAGGACGATTATGAAATCTTAATATACCTTGTGTTCTAATTTCATCCTCATATTTGATGTACTTTAGGAGAAATGATCCCTCCAAAATAGGGTTCCAACCTCTTCCATAATTTAGTCTTAAATAGGTGACCTATGGAGAAATGCTATATCTCGATTTAGGAATGTCCAAATCAAATTTGGTAAGATGTTACATATAGGGCACAGACTTTAGTTTCTTTAGTGCAAGTTTCAAACCCCGAAGTTGAAACAATGACACGTGGAAGTCTGTACAAGTTCGCTATACTGAACCGGTCCACAAACAGATCACATTGGGAAACTTAGCATAAGTTCCACTTGGTGAATCCAATCTTACTCTAACATGTGGGTTGGAAAGAAGACATATCATCTATATCAGGACGAATTTTTAGACCTTGGGAAGCAGGAAGTTCAGAGATACATCAGAATTAAGACCAAACAATTCAGTATAATAAATTAAAGAAATTGGAGATTCCTGTTTCGAGAACTTTCCTGCAAAGATGAGTTGGAAAAAGAGGAACATCCAACTTTACCTGGGAGGGAACATATTTATATGGAGTGAGTTTCTAATTCTGTGGATTTTCAAATTTTGACCTTGTTATCACTCATAATTTACCCTTTGGTTGTGGAAGGATTTTCAAGGTAACCTTACAAACCAACCTTTAGAAGGAAAGATGGATTCTTTCCTACCAGAGAGGGATCTCTCAACATATAAATACAATGGCCATAAATATTTTTAAAGAAACAAGTTTTAATTATGGCTAAAACAAGAGGGTATCATTAGGCATGGAGTCAAAATCATGAGTTATTATAAATGACAATGCTTTGCAATAAGATTTTCTTCAGAGAGGCGAGATAATTACTCTTTTACAATTGATTTCTTGATTGTCTGCTGGTAAGGAAGAAAAATGAATAGTCCATTAATATGGGCTTCAAAATATGAATCTAATATTAACTTTAGAGGAATCTTGTTTGTGAATACTTGAAATCAATGAACCAGAGCATATGATTATGAATTTTGATTCAATATAAACTTATTCAAGCATGAAAGACAACACAATGGAAAATGATAATAGAAAAGACATTTACATGAGAAAAATGAAGTACAGTTTGTAAAATAACAACACGAGAATCTCTGATATGAAAAATTATTGCTTGGCTCTGCAAATTTTATTAACTTGAAATGATCAATTATAGAATGAGTTTTACTCTCATAGGTTCCAACCCTTATTACATTACAAAACATGCTTTTATACATCAAAATGCTCATCGAGTTGATATCTAACTAGCTACATTCTAAAAACAGGCTTCCGTGTAACTGCATTATTACTTCTGTCATATAACTAAATAAACTAAATCTTCCTAAATACTTGAAATCTTTAATTCCAATTTGAAGTGGATCTTGGTATGTCTTCAACTTTGAGCCTTGAAATGAAAGTCTTCATTGATGTAATCTATATTTCATTTTTCCAAATTTATCAATGGTCTTCCATTGGTCTCCATATGGCACTTCAAGATTCACCATTTTTTTATCTAGTACCCTTAGTTCCACATGATCCACATAAGAAATAGGTGGAAACTTGACACCAATCATCCTAAATGAGTCCACTATTGCAAAGTCCATAACAAATTTATCAACTATAATATATCCCGACATAGAGATTCATATCTTCAAACTTTATGTGATCCAATCTAGCTTTAACTAGCAGAGCTTGATATTCAGATTGAGATATCAGCTTTCCATCCTCATACCTAAAAGAAGGAAGACCTTTAGGAACCAATTCTATAAACAAGCCTTGGAAAGACTTCACTTGTTGTAACATTTGTTTTGTCTTTACATGACACTTTCAATGTGATGATGTTTCCTGACTACCTTCCCTGCCCAAGTTATGAATGAAATCATGTCCTTAATACCCATTGTTTTTAACTCTTCTTTAGACAGAGTATTAAGAAAATATATAGTGTTTTGAGCTGTATCCGATGATTTCCTATCCAATGTTTCTTTTACAACTATGTAGCTTTGTCATTCCACATTGATTACCATCTCTTTATCTTTGATATAATTTAAATAATGTCTCATTTTTGTTGCTTCTGTAATAATCATATCCCAAATCAGTGCCTTGCACCTTGTACTTTTTCTTGAAACTTTCTATGCTAACTTCTCATTCTTATCAAGTGGTTCCTTGCTCTTATTCTCAAAAAATATTTTTTCTTCTCCCTTTTTCTTTATTATTTCAGCTAGTCTTTGGTTTTCTATTTTCAAGCTCTTTATTTATTCATCCCTTAAGCTGACTGGTGACATAGCTTAAACAATGGCTTCATTGCTTTGCCTCTGTACTTGGACGACCTGTTTCTACCTGCTTATTTCTTTCTTTTTCATCTCTTTCCTTTTCTAGAACTAATTATTTTTCATTTAAAACATCAATTTTAGCAATAAGGAAAGCTTTTTCCTTTTTTTCATCAACAAGTTTTAATAATTTAGCTTTACTGTCATTTAGTTCTTGGGACAACAACTCCATTTTCCTCTTTAACACTGTCAACTCAGAATCTTGGATCAACTGAGTGGCTGGAATCTTTAGCTTCTTCTTTAATAATTGGATAGTGTTCTCCTTTTCAACTAAGATTTTCTTTGTAGCTTGTCCTCTATCAGGCTCACTGTCCATAGCTAGTAGATCACCCTGAAGCTTCTTGATTTGTTGTTGATATGTTTTATTTTCCACCTTTTCCTGCTTCAATTGACTCTCCAACATTGAAATTGTAGATTGTAACTTTGAAACCTTTAATGTTGCTTTCATTAAATTAGTATAGATTACTTCCTCAGTTTTCTTATGCAAGTGAATCTTATCAGGTTCTGGGATTTTCTACAAATTGAGTCTCATTTATGAAACTCTATTATGGGTTTCTACTGTCAAATTCAATGTGTTTTTCACATGGTAATTCACAGTGACCAGTGAAATCTCTTTGTATGATATGCCCCTTACTTTCGAATACAACTTAAAATGTTTTTCTGAAGAATTTTTTTTATCCTGTCCATATCTAGCATATAAGTCACCTCTTGACTTGTATTTATCACTGGACCCACCCTCTTGTACTTCTGCAAAGCTGTATTCATGAATATGGAAAGATGGGTCTTGTAATTTTTCTTTCATATTCTAGCTTCCCAATTCAACCATTCCTTTTTATGAATCTATCTTTGGCCTTTTAGCCACTTCTAAATCTTCATCTTCAAATTCTACAACTTCTAAAAAAACTCCTTTTGCCTGTAATTTCAATTTTGTTAGGAGTTCGTATAACCATTGCTGCTGATTTCATTTTGGAAGATGGAGTTTCTTGTAGGCTCTATGAATTCTCCACATTTGATAGGTATTCCATTGAGTTAGATCTTTGAGCCAATCCCTCTATCTCTTGATGATCAAACACTTTTTTTGCTGCCTCCTATGTGATATAATGTGATGTGGATCATAGTTGATTTTGGTGGCTTTCCTGAAATTCATTACCTGTAGCAGGTCTTCAACTATTGGAAGAGCAACTTTATTTTTTTATAATAAAGGTACCCACCTTCAAAGGTAATTTAATCTCAGAGGCCTTTCCAAAGCTCAAGAAATATTCATTTTCTACAATAAGTTTCTGCCTGGTAAATTCCAAAGCAAATATCCCGGGTGTCAAAAATGCAGGAAAAATGTATGGCTCATGAATGAAACCATACTCTGATAACGGTATGTTCCTCCAAAAGGAACCAATCTCCAATTCTTTTGTCTGGGATAAAATCCAGGACTTATTCCATCTCAGAAAACACTCTGGGCAAATTTTCTTGGAACATTACCCTATACACTTCTGACATTATAAGATTCATTTAATTGAATGTATTGTTTCTTATTTCAAAAGTGATTAGTATCCCTGGAAACTGTAGATTCTCTTTATTAAAGAACATAAACAATATGATAGGTAGGATTGATATCTGAAATGTCTCATCATGTGGAAATCCACTAATTGAGAATGAATACTCTTAGCTAGGAATTGATCAAATTTAAGGAAAGATAACTGACTAGAATTAGACTCAGGATTTTGCATACTTAACCTAAATAACAGACTCAACAAGATCTCGGGTACAAACTTATCAGTTTCCAACCCTAGAAACTGACTCAACAGGGATATGATCCACTGAGATTCTTCATTAAACAGGTCAGTATCAAAGGGAAAATGTTAATTTTCCACAAATATATTAGGCTAAAGACTTTTGGAATAAAATATTTGTTTTTCTTCAACTGCGGCATGTATGAATTGCTCAGTAAAATTTTCTTCAGCGAAATCTTCCAGGTTTTGGGTGAGTGATTGGGGTACTTCCAACGAGTCTCTGACAACCAGGGGAATTGATGGGGAAAAGGATTTTGGACCTATTTGAGTCCATTATGACATGTTCAGACTGAGAATAACTGGGCGCACACTAGGCTACAAAATATGGGAAATAAAGGGTTTGGTCTAGACAAAAATGCTGAAAATAAGACTTCTGGACCAGGGATGATTTGAAGGAACCATACTTATTTAAAAGTGTATAAATGTTGGCAAATCTGACCAATTCTTAAAAACCCAACTACAAAATGTTTGGCGATGTTTTTAAAAAAATATTTTAATTTCCAAGGATTTTATATCATTTATATAATAATTTGGCGATTTTTAGGTTGAAAAATTTTCACCCCATCAAAATTGGGCGAAACATGGCTTCAAAAATTGCAAAATGGCAAATTGTTTTTTCGAGAAAACCCCCTAAAAATAGCCCATGGGCTAAATTTCGCCCCTAAAATTATCCCTGTTCTGGACATTGTGCAGGTCAATTCCACGTTCCTCTAAGGTTTTCAATCTATTTTTCAATTCATGTACCAGACCAAAAGAGAGAATTGTGTCAAAAATATCCCCATCCCTGTCTTCAAATATTTCCTCCAGTTTGCTGAATTCACTGACCCATGTTTCAACTTCACCTTCTCCCTCCATTTTTAAAATAACTTGGTGGGTTAGCTACGTGGCCTACCTAGAAAATGATGGCTGGAAAAAGTGTATCTGACTCGGCTTCCACAGTTGCAGACACATTCTTACTTATGTGCAAAAGACAAATGATACGCCTCCTGTTAGATTTTTATCTTTTAATAAATATGATCTAGGATCTTTATCTGAGAGAATAAAATGCACAACAATAATCACAAGAGACAAGAGACACAAAGATTTTCCTCAGGGAAACCATAAAGGAGAAAACCCAACAACTTCTTCAGAGATAGAATGAGCACCGATAGCAAAAGTAAAACCCAAGAGTACAAAGATGATCTCCGACAGTTGTTCTCTCTCTCTCTTGTGCGAGCTAATTCTCTCTCTCACTCATGCGCTACTGTTGAGTAAGTATGTGTTTCAAATAGAGAGTCTCACTCTCTATTTATACCTGTTTTCCACTTGACAATTACTCTACAAGGCCGACCTCACTAGGAGAGTCTAATAACCCTAATATGACTCAATTGTGGGGACTATTGCTTCGACTTACATTAGAGGGTTAACCTCAATGACTTTACATGACTTTATTATATTAATGAATCTCCTTATCGGAGGAACAAACATCTTCGTCGGGGTACAATGAAATACAATAAGAAATATACAAGTGAATACATTCCAAAGTTACAAATACATCAATACTCCCTCTTAACTAGGAATGTATTCTCTTGAAACAGTTCATCAGCACAAGTCTTCATTACTAGATCATCATTAAAGCTAGATCAAAGATGGATCATCATCATGACTGCTGCCGCTATCTCGAACAAATGGTGCTATCTCTCAAATCTACTCGTCATAGGAATTTCTACAGACCCAGTTTTTTTTCATGTTGGATGTAGGCCTAGCGTCCATGCAGGTCTTAATCGATAGAGGCATCCATTTTTCATGCTAGATGTAAGTCTACAGTGCCAACCCTTTTTCACGCTGGATGTAGCTCTCCATTACAGAGCTAACCCTTTTTCATGCTGGATGTAGGTCTACAGAGCCAATCCTTTTTCATGCTAGATGTAGGTCTATAGATCCAACCCTTTTTAATGCTGAATGTAAGTCTCTATCTACAAAGACAACCCTTTTTCATGATGGATGTAGGTCTACAGAGCCAACCCTTTTTCATGCTGGATGTAGGCCTTGCCTTCTACAAGTTCTTTCTCTACGGAGCCAACCCTTTTTCATGCTGGATGTAGGCCTTTCCCTCTACAAGGTCTTTATCTACAGAGCCAGCCCTTTTTCATGCTAGATGTAGGCCTCTCTCTCTGCAAGGTCTTTTTCTACATAGCCAACCCTTTTTCATGTTGGATGTAGGCCTTGCCCTTTGCCAGGTCTTTCTCTACAGAGCCATCCCTTTTTCATGATGGATGTAGGCCTAGCCCTCTGCCAGGTCTTTATCTTCAAATCATCTTGAAGCACAACCCAAATACACATAACACAACATTCACATTCATCGGCATGGTAGGCACACCTACTACCATCTAAGAAAGGCTTCATCACTTACATCCATCGACATGGTAGGAAACACCTACTACCATCCGGGAAGGGATCATGTGTATCACTTCCCCTTGGTGGGAACCTCGATCTGAAGAACACCAAGCTTCTCTCTGAAGTACTCAAACTTCACTCTGGTTAATGGCTTAGTCAACACATTAGCTATCTTCTTCTTCGTCGCAACATACTGGAGCTTCACTGCTCTCTCTGCACCATGTCCCTGATATAGTGATACTTGATCTTGATATGCTTTGACTTGTCATGGAGCACTGGGTTCTATGACAACTTCACACAACTCTGGTTGTCGCAATATATAAAAATAACATCCAACTAGAGATCAAATAGGTCAGATAGTACCTTCCTCAGCCACACTACCTCACAACTAGCCAAACAAGATGTGGCATACTTTTATTCGATTGTACTTAGTGCCACACATGACTACTTCTTTTTAAGCCAGAAGATCACATCTGATACCATATTGAAGCAATACCCCGAATTTCTCTTCCCATCAATGGAACTACATGCCCAATCCGAATCCACTTAGCCTTCTAGGTTAATCTTCTGATTCACCTCTTACTTGAGCCCATAATCAACTATACCCTTCAGGTGCCTCAAAATATGCTTTGCAGTAATCAGGTGAACATGTCTTGGATCCGTCAGGAACTGGATCAATTTGTTCACGACAAAGAAAATATCTGGTCTCACATTTGTCAAGTACATCAAGGACCCAATCATCTAATGATACATCATGGAATCAACCGAATCTGATGAAGAATCACTCAATATCTTCATGTTCGATGCTAGAGGTGTGGCCATGGCCTTGCAGTCCATCATCTCAAACTTCTTCAGGATCTCCACTACATACTTCCCTTGCCTAAGGGAGATTCCATCCGTATTCTGCCACACCTCCATGCCTAGAAAGTAGTGCATCATACTCAAGTCCTTCATCTCGAACTCGACAACAAGATTCCTCTTTGTGTCACCAATCAATCCATCCTCACCTGTCATAAACAGGTCATCTACATACAGTAGGAGTATCATTGGGTTTACTTTCTCAACCTTGTAGTAAAGGTTGGAATCTGCTTTACTCTTGGTAAATCCCAAACTAGTTAGGAAGTTGTCAATCCCTTTGTACCATGTCCTGGGTGCCTATTTCAAACCATACAGGTCCTTCTTCAATCTTCACACATGAGTCTCCATATCATGTGTCTCAAATCCGAGCGGCTGCTCCACATACACTTCCTCTTCCACTACACCATTCAAGAACTTGGTCTTGACATCCATCTGGTTTATCTTCCATTTCATCACTGTAGCCAGAGAAAGTACTAATCTGATGGAAGTGTATCTGGCTATAGGTGCAAAAGTTTCTTCATAATATATCCCTTCCTTCTGGGAGAAGCCACGTGCCACACATCTCGCTTTATATTTCTCTATGTTGGCATCTGCAACATGCTTGATCTTGTAGATCCACTTGGAAGTCACAACATGCTTCCCTTCTGGTCTTGGGACCACATCCCATACATCATTCTTCATGATGGAATCGTACTCCTCGATCATCGCATCCTTCCATTATTTATTTTCTGCCGCTTCTTCATAGTTGGAAGGTTCTTTATCAATGATGTCACACATTAGGGCTACATAACTGGAGTAGGACCTAGTTCTCTTCCTTTCTCTGTGTATTTCTTTTGGAGCGCCATATCCCTCTGCACCTTGGATAACCTCTCATAGTCATGCTGTTTTCCTCTTGTAAGGATTCTTCTCATGGGATGGATCTACAGGTTCATGACGTTCTTCTGTTTCTCGATCTTCTTTTGGAGTTGCTTCATTCATTTTTATATCTCGGATCTTGGGTACTTTTGTTTCTTCAAGGTATTCAACAGGTCTCTTTCTGGATATGCTGTAAGCTGATTCTTCTTCAAATTTCACATCCTTGCTGATGTCGATCTTCTTGAATACTGGGAAATATATTCTATAAGCCTTTGATCTTTCACTATATCCCACAAATATACCCTTCTTTTCTGAAGGATCTAGCTTCATCCTATTTTCTTTTTGGAATGTGTATGTACACTGGGTAACCAAATATTCTGAGATGGATAACTTTTGGTTTCTTTCCAGAGAAGACTTATTTTGGTGTCTTGTTCTCAAGTACTCTATGCAGAGTACGATTATGTACATACACAGCTGTCTTAGTAGTTTTTTCCCATAGTCGATGCATAGGAATATCATGATCATGAAGCATTGCCTTAGCTGCTTCCATAATAGTTCTATTCTTCCTTTTTGCAACTCCATTTTGTTGTGGATTATATGGAGTGGTTAACTCCCTCTTAATCCCGGACTCTCTGCATAATTCCTTGAATTCATATAATGTGAATTCTACGCCATTGTCTGATTGAAAGGTATTGATTTTCTTCTCTGTGTGGTTCTCGATCAAGGCTTTGAATTCCTTGAACTTACTGAAGACTTCATCCTTGCTTTTCAAGAAATGTATCCATGTCTTCCTAGAAAAATTATCAATGAAATAAACATAATGTACATACCCACTTAATGAGCTCGATGACATCACACCGCATACATTAGAGTGAATGATTTCCAAGATTCCTTTTTCCTTTCTCTCGCTACTTGGAAATTTATTCTTTGTGTTCTTTCCCTTCGTACATCCTTTGCAAACGCCTTCATTCTTTTCCTGTATTTCTGGAATACCTTTAACAACTTTCCTTGCAAGTGGTAGTTCCCTATAGTGCACATGTGCAATCCTTCTATGTCAAAGTTCACTTGGCTCTACTGAGTCATGGAACAAGGCTTGTTCTGGTTGGCCCTTTAATTTGTATAAGCCTCCCTTTTGCTCTCCAATTACTACTGCATCATCTATAGTCTTTCCCTTTGGCCACATAAGGACTTGGCCATCTACAAATGCAATCCTTATACCTTTTGTATCCAATGCAGATATGAAGAGAAGATTCTTCTTTAGTCCTGGTATGAATAAGACATCCTTTAGCTTCATTGATTTTCCAGAGTCTAGTTTATAGGAAGCTTCACCACTACCTTTTATGGGATATTGGTAGTCATCCCCAAGTTTCACTTTATGGGGTGACTCATGTTTGGATAGTTTCACAAAGGATTCTTTGAATCCCATCATATGCTTGTAAGCCCCACTATCTATAAGCCAATCATTTCTTCCATGAGTAACAATTCCCATGAGGGCAGGAATCAAAACATACTCTTCATCGCTTGAAGAATCTTCACTTTCTTCTTTGACTCTCTTTCTGGGAGGTTCATCGTCCTTTGCAGTGTGAGCATGATGTCTTCTTTTGTTGTCCTAGTTCTTTTGGGAGCCACCTTTATTTTTGGGACAGTTTCTCATGATGTGACCATTCTCATTACATGTATAACATCTGGTACTAGATAGATCTCTTCTAGGGTTATTCTAGTGTGAGTGCTTACCTTTCTTGGGATGATAGTGGTTCCTTCTGATGTTCTTAGTGTGTGTTGTGAGAGCGTGATCTTCATTTCCCATCTTTTCTTCTTGAGCTACTATTCGAGTTTCTTCTTGTGAGCATTCCTCCCACAACCTACTGAAGGTGATTAAATTTCTTCTAGCACCAATCCCTTGAATAAACAAGTCCGATGATCTAGGGAGACCATTCAAGGTGGTCACCATAATTTCTCCATTCTATACTTCTTACACATATTCAAGTTGTTCTTTGATTTGAGAGACCCTTGTAAAGTATGACTGTATGGTCTCTGCATTCTGGATCTTCACATTCTTCAACTGATCTCTCAAATTCATCTTCCACTTTATATTATTCCCTTAAAATAGCTTGATCAAGGAATCAAACATCTCTTAAGGTGTCTTTAGGGAAGACACATGCAGTATAAGGTGATCCTTGATAGAATCAACAGTGATCCTCTTGGACTTGACCAAGTTATTCTTGTGTAAGGCCTTAGCCTCATCTCTGTATGGAACTGGAACCTCTCCACTTATGCAGGTGTCCAATTCATTCTCTTCAAGAACAAGTGAAATCCTATACTTCCATGCTCGAAAGTTATCAACTCCTTCAAGCTTTTCATCAAGCTTGGTGCGATGAGACATCTTTAATGAGAACCTCAAATGGAAATACAAAAATATTTAGGTCTTACCAATTTGGGATATTAGAAGTGGATCTGGAGCCGATCTTTTGCAGTGCTGATTTTCTAGTCCAGGGTCAAATTAGGGTTTGACTTTTCTAGATTTCCACCCAACCAAAAACTTCAATATTTCCACTTGGTCTCCAAATTTCAATTTTTAGGAGGAGAGCAATCCTATGCTGAGCTCACTCAAAATTTCCTCTTCTGTGATAAGCTCTAATTTCCCATAGGAGTGACAGGTCAAAAACTGAAAATGCTTGGAATTAGATTCTGCTTTGACATAAAAATTAGCCCTTCAATGGAGAGTTAGCCTAGCCTCCTTTTGCTGATGATATATGGAGAGAGACCCAAAAATTAATAATACCTATCTTTTGTAGCTGCATAGTGTCTTATTCTCAGGTTAACTCTGATACCTTGTTAGATTTTTATTGTTTAATCAATATGATCTACAATATTCATATGAGAGAATAAAATGCACAACAATAATCACAAGAGACAAGAGACACAAAGATTTTCCTCGTGGAAACCATAAAGGCGAAAATCTCGCAACTTCCTCAGAGATAGAATGAGCACCAATAGAAAAAGTAAAAACCCAAGAGTACAAAGATGATCTCTGACAACTGTTCTCTCTCTCACTTGTGTGAGCTACTTCTCTCCCACTCATGCGCTATTGTTGAGTAAGTGTGTGTTTCAGATAGAGAGTCTCACTCTCTATTTATACTTGTTTTCCACTTGACAATTACTCTATAGGGCCGACCTCACTAGGAGAGTCTAATAACTCTAATATGACTCAACTGTGGGGACTATTGCCCTGACTTACAATGGAGGTTTAACCTCAATGAATTTACATGACTTTATTATATTAATGACTCTCCCGATTGGAGGAACAAACATCTCCATCGAGGTACAATGAAATACAATAAGAAATATACAAGTGAATACATTCTGAAGTTACAAATACATTGTTATACCAAAATCCTGTCACCAACATGTGATGAGACCCTTAACCCCTATTTCTTCCCTTAATCCCAAATTCTTGGAGTGGAAACTTGCTTTGGAGATCAATTCTACTTGAAACAACCTAGCTCCGTGCCTACCCTTTGGCTGATGAGTGGTGCCTTACTCAACACCACCTGTGTCCTGTTATAGAGAAGCAGTGCCATCGTGGAAGTGCTTTGTCTTTGAAGCGGTTATCACCTAAACCACTCTGTTATAAGGGAACAAAAGCGGTACCCTTGGTAAAATGGGAAAAAGAGAAGTTTCTCAAGGCTTCTAGATCATGAGCCTCGTGTCCTCCCTTATCCCTATCAATATGGGTTAGTTGAGCTCGAGATCTCTCTTGGTAGGATCTTAGAGCCATCTCACCCACATTTCTCTCAACTATCCCTATCCATTGAGCCTTATAAATACAAGCTCTATCCATAGTTGAGGGAGGAGAAGAATAGTAGAGTTATGCTGCCGAATTGATACCCTAGCCTAATCCATCAGAGAGCAATTGTGGAGCAAGTTGGAGCTATCGGGGACAAGGTGTTTGTCTTGTGAAGGATTGTATTGACACTAAGGCACATGGTTGTAAGCTCTTTCATTCATTTTCTAATGCAAAGTTGATTTCCTTCCCACATGTTTGTTGTGTAAATCTCGCATATATGTTATTGGATTCCTTAGTCACTAATATGGATGTGTAGATGTTTTTCTGGTAGCTTTGATGTCTTTGTATGTTTGATATGTCTTACAAGTATACAGGTCTTTCTTAAGAGTTATATTCCAGGCTTCTATAATGTTTAGGGAAGGTCTTCAATCGAGTTATTCACTCATTTTTTCTGGATTTGAACCATTCAGACCAAAGGAACAACTTATGTCCGCAGAAGGTGCATTATTCCTGATTACAAATCTGGTGACTCCGCTGGGGAACAAAGCAAATTTTAGTTGATCCAATCTTCCTCAGTCCTTGAACCCTTGTTCGAATCCAGGCTCCATATCCAACTCTCTTCAGTCAGATTTGCCATTTGACTTAGTGAATTTTGGTTTGAGACTTTCAGATCTGAACTATTTCAACTTTATATGCTCTTTTTTACTATCAATTTATCAATCTTTACCTTGATTTGAACAATTTTTAACTTGAATTCTCATTCTCCTTCTATTTTGGATACATTCAGGGAACAACACATGTGCCGTTGGCAATAAGCGATGCCACCGCCTGAACTCTGTTAGCCATAAGCAGTTCCATTGCTTGAGTCCATTTATCCAGAAGTGGTGCTCGTCCAAAACCACTCTGTCAAGACCCTTCCAGCGCGGTGCCAGGTAGGCCTTGTTCCATAACTATTTTTTTATGATTTTTTGCAAAAAGTTAGATTTTGTTTGCTTTTAGCCCTGCACTGTCAGGCTTGTGTTTTGAATCTGTATGCTCATGGTTGAAAATTTTATGGTAAAATTGGTTTGGTTGAGGAATTCAAAAGCTAGATTAGGCATGTTGATTGTTTGTGTGATTTCATGCTTGTTGGTTGTGATTTTGAAAGCTTAGGTTTCAGATTAGATCTCTTTTCATTTCATTTATAAATATTGAAAGAAAAACCACTTGCTTATCATCTTAATTTCATTTTTTCCATAGAGGACTTCTTTTTGCTTATTAAAAAGAATTTTTTTTGATTGAGATTAGGTCATTATCATTATTGAGCTTAGGGCATTGGATCTGTGATTAGCCTCACAAGCTTTCAGGTTCTCTTTGTTCTTTTGTCTCTCTTGCATTAGTACTATCTCATCAAAAGAAAAAATAGTGTAGTTTTAAGTTAGATCTATCTATGTTTAAAGAAAAATCGAAAAAATAGAGTGCATATGCATGTAGAGTGCTTGTTGTTTTTCTTTTAGGAAAAGAGACTCTTACCCCTTTGATTGCTTTCAAAAAGAAAAATGAGTTTGGAATGTGTTGCTTGTCTTTGGATTTGATTTGTTCAAAGTGGTTGTTTGGGAATTTTTGGTTTTCAAAACGAAAAGAAAATACTCTCTTTCCCTCCCGTAAGTAGGCATACCACGAACAGTAAAGTGAAATATTTGCATCTACATTCTGCATGGTTTTACTTTTTTGTCAAAATTCCATGCATCCACCTAACCATCCACTTTAAAATTAACGGTAGTATAGGCTTAAAATTTACATAGCAATTTGAGTGATAGGCTAGAGATGTGTTCGGGCGTTGTTAAGTGTAGGAGCTGTCGTTACTCGTCCGCATTACATCCCGGGACTCGTGCAGTTCTTCCACGTACCGTTGGTATATCGAACGGCCTTTCTCGTACCCTTGAGGTATATAGAAAGGTACTTCACATACTCGATTGTATATAGGAAGGCCCCTTGTGAACGGTTATGCATTAGACAACACTACTATTGATTTGAGCTCCCACGTACCTTGCGAATATCGGGAGACCCCACTATGATACTGTTATCACTCCAGGAAACTCCTCTAGGTTGCAGCTCGAGGATGTCTGGTAAATTAAATGTTTTTAGGGTTTTCTAAATGGATCAAGTCAGGTAACCTATAGAACCTCACACTCTCAAGACATGCATGAAACTCAATCAGGGATAAGGCTTCTAACT